>JARPMJ010007484.1:0-27500 GCA_033366665.1 Phoxinus dragarum | reverse complement strand
CAGCAGTTATCTGTTTTCCACAGGCTTCCCAGAATACATTCATTATCTGTCACTAATGGATGCGCCAAGGCCTTACTTTACTCAGGAAGCAGAAAACACTGCAAACCACACATCTATAGTTAGATTACAACGTTCATTTGGCAGCAGTGAGACTCCTCTAGCTTTACCTGCAAACTGATTTCAATATGCACGTTTTTCTCAGATCAGATCAGCGCTTCACAGCTTTATTCTCTTACTGTACGCCGGCAGTTTTTTCATTTGTGCTTATTTTTCTTTTGAGTTCCAGGAGAGACCTGAGATGAAGTTAAATTACACATAACTGAGGTCTCCAGTTCTCCTGAGCTATGAAAGTGCAACCTGTGATCAATGAAATGTCTGGGTCCGCATATACAGAATTGGTTAGATATCCAAATACTGTTTTTCACATACTATATAGTGTGGAAGTATGTGTTTCTCACGCAGTAACGTAACTCGTGCTTCACTGCTATAGTGCGCTGCATCGTTGAAGAAATCAGCTAGTCACGACTGTTTCCCGAAACCATATTGTCGCAAATGTTTTGTTTTATTAATTGTTTTAATGAATCTGTTTGATATTGAATCAATGCTAGATGGTTTGCTATAAATTACGCATGGCATCTGAGGAATAATTCAACATTTTCTCAGTAATTTTGCTTTATTTCCAGATTCAATCATAGGCTCGTTCTTACGCACTAGAGCTCGTTCACACATGCGCACTCTTCAAAAACGACATTAGGCCCTGTTTACACAAGAACGCTCGCGGGTGCCTTTCGTTTAGACGGCGACGGCGTTTTGGGGGCATAAAAACGCAAAAAAGTTCCTCCAGAGTGGAAATCTTAAAAACGCTCCACCGTCGCGTTCCCGTCTAAAGGGAAAAACCGCAAAAGTCTGCTAGACAGTGAAGGCACCGATCTGCTCACGCTGGCTCTCGTCGCGTACGCGTTTACGTCACAGGCATGCGCCAGCACAGGAAAATAACAAAACATTATCAAACTAAAATATAGTATTAATTTAATTGACAAAAAAAAAAAATCTGTAATTTTTGAGCGACACGCGAAGAGCGCCGAGGGTTAAAGCAGCAGCTTTACCGTATTAAACATGAAAAACTGTGTCAGCGTCTCTTTCACTTTCAGTGCTCCACATCGCCACCTAGCCGCCTGGAGTGCACACTACATCCAATCTCACACACTGTTGCGTCACCATATGCACGCAGATTTCCCCCCATAACTCTCGTCTAAACGCAGAATAAAAAGTGATAACGCAACGCCACTTTTGCGTATTCCCTTCAGATAATTTCCGTGTAAACAGCCTGAATCTCTTGACAAACTAAAAGATGTAAATGACATATGTATTCTAAATAAAAGACACAGATTGCATTGAATGTCAGCTTGCTTATTTAGCTCAAGATCAGGATTTATTGAGTCCACGTCATGAAAACAAGAAACTGCTTCTAACCACAGGTCGAGATCTGTCGCTCACACACACACCTCTGCGATTCTGTTTGCGAATGTTCGTTGTAACGATGGACTCGGGAAACACCGACTCGTTGATCTGCTGATAACGAAGGAGACTGGCGACCATAGTTGGCTAACGATGCCTTCGGGAAACACACCCCTGTTTACTTCCTGTCTCTATGAAGCCCCGCCTTCTGAAAAGCACACTGTGCTCTGATTGGTCGGCTGGAGCAGTGTGTTGTGATTGGTCGAGCGCTTCGAGTGTGTTTGGGAAATGCCCCGCCCCTTTCCATAACCGCCAGTTTAACACACTACTAACTAACTCAACCAGGCCCCGCCCCTTTATTCTGCATATGAATTATTATAATGAGGAATATTGTGACGTGTTCGTAAACTAAAAGACTAAAATGAAGGCGTCTCAGGGATTTCTAGCTCTGACCGCACAAATATGACCCAAAATTCCTTCCTGGTTAACATGACCAGGTGACTATCTGGTGGCATTTTAATCCAGGAGATTATTTTGGCTCCAGTTGTGTTTATACGCTAAAGCACGGCACACATCCAGTATCTGTTGCTGCGTGCGCCGGATCACACACAAGCGATGCAGTGTGTGCCCTCTCTGTCTCTGCCCAGGGGTTAACCCCTGCTAACCGCTTATGTATTACTCTGGTCATATATCACACTGACAGGTTAACAGTCAGCGCCCCAGACGACTGCTACACACAGCATCCGTGTGGAAGAAACGCATAGATCCATATGGAAGAGATCTGGCTCACAGAACCACCGCATCGTGCCAATTTAACACTGAATCTGTGGTTTACACCGGATGATCTCAACATGCTGCCCTAATACCCTGGTAAAAACAGTATACTTGCAGACAGACTATTTATCAGTATACTTCAAGTGTTGATGATTAGTTAACTTCAAGTGTGCTAAAATTATATTTTAGTTGTTATTAAATTGTAGTAAAGCATTTATTTAGTGTACGTTTGTGTGATAAATTGGAACAACTTCAAGTATACTTAGTATAGGGACTAATTACATGCTTGATTCTGGATATTAAAGTGTACTTTATTTGTGTTACAAGTACATTACAAATTCATTGCGATGTCTTCGAAACATACAAGCAATATACCATAAGTGTATTATATTAGAGTAATAATGCTATATAATAAAGTATATGCTCAGTAATACCTTTGGCTAAATCCAAATACTACAAATTGCACACTTTGTCTTCAATAACAAATGCACATTAATAAACAAAATATTACTTAGCTATACTTTATACAAAATACTATTGTCTACTATAATGTATTTTGAAAGTATACTTTCAATGCATAATTTTCAATGCATAATTTTCAGCTCACAGTTAAGTGCAAATAAATACACTTTTAAAAAATAAACAGAATTTTAACTTCAAAAGTATATTTTTCTAAAATATTTTTCTACAATATACCAAAGTAAACTTATTTTAAAGTGTGTTAAAAGTTGTATTGTGAAAATAAGTAAAAGCATGATGCTAATATACTTTTAATATATTTAAAGATGGTACTTTGTTGTTGTTGTATATGTGCAATTGAAAAAGGGAATATATTACAAATACAATAAAGTATACTTGTTTTCACCAGGGTATCTCTGAGCCCGTGAGTCTGCTATCAGACGCCTCAGCTTCTCATTCCTCGGTGCCGTCCAACTGTGTCTGTGGGCCGTGTTCTGGCAGAGAGAGCGCTTGCACGAGTCCAACACCCTCACAAGTGTGTGTGTGTGTGCCGTGGAGTCGAGGCCCATTGAGTGTTCGTCTGTGTCATCCTCACATCTGGGGAGAGTAAATGAGAAACGCTGCGGATGAGAAGTGACCGCTCACACTGTGAGCCGCTTAATGCTCGTCATAAATCTTCTGGAGTCAGCGTGTCGGCATCTCAATCTTTCGCTTTCAAAGTGAGCAAACCATTTGAAGACAGATCACGTTTACAGCGGACAGAACTTGGCGTGTTCAGCAAGATGCCGAGTGTTTCTGCATCATTTAGCGGAGAGTCGCATCAGCTGGGTTTAATCGGCGCATGCCAAGAAACACGATATATGCAGATATATAAAAAAAATGCCTTTAAATACATTGTGTTTTCTGTCAGTCAGGAATCAAGACTGCGTTCTGATAGTAAAAGTGCAGAGATATTTTCTCCCTGTCATGCAGATATCACAGAAATGTTTATCTCTTCTTAATTTCCCCTTGGCAGTTCCCATCGGCCATGCTCGTGATGTAAATCTCTCAGGTTTAATTATTCATCTGAAGCCTGTCTCGTTTTTTCACTAAAATGTTATTATAAGACTTTCTTTAATACATAGTTTAACTCTTAAAGTCCCCCCGTGGTGTAAATCCAGCTTTTAATGTTGTTTATGTGTCTATGTGGTGTTTTTAATCTGCTTTAAGACACACCATGTGTAAGTTCATAAGTGGACAGCATTGCTGAGTATTTTCTGCTTAAAACTGCAGTGAACCAAAGACAGTCTCAAACACACGGTTTGAAATCGCTGGTGTTTCTGACGTCACACACTACCTTGTAACCAATCAGGGCTGCGTTTCCCGAAAGCATCGTTAGCCAACTATGGTCATTATCATCAGTTCAACGATTTGGTGTTTCCCGAAACCATCGTTCCAACGAACGTTCGCAAACAGCATCGCAAACTTGTGTGGTTGGAGCGACAGGTCTCGAGCTGTGGTTAGAAGCAGAGTTTCTAGTTTACATGAGATGTAGACTGAATAAATCCTTATCTTTAGCAAAATAAGCAAGCGGACATTCAGTACAACCCGCATTATTTATTCAGAATACATACAAATGTAATTTACATCTTTTAGTTTGTCAAGAGATTTAAAGCACCGATTTTGAAGACTGCGCATGTGTGAACGTGCTCAACTATGTAAGAACGAGACAAATATTGAGAAATAAAGCAAAATAACTGAGAAAAATTAGAAATGGTCTTCAGATGCCATGTCTGTAACTTATATGACTAAATCTAGCGTTAATTCGATCTCAAACAGATTCATTAAAATAAGTTATTAGTCCACCACATGCGAGACGTCATAAACCAATGTGGTTGAACGATACTTTGCGACATACGGTTTCGGGAAACAGTCGTGACTAGCTTGTTGATTTCTCCAACGATGCATTGTACTATGGTAGTTAAGCAGCGAGCGATATAGTTGTACGGGAAACGCACCCCTGATCAACGTGTGATCGTCAACCAGTGAGTGAGTGGAGGCGGGGCTCATTTGCATATTCATAGAACCGCACATACTAAATGAGGCAAAGGTGTAGAGTTACATTCAAGATATTTTAAGACATGAAGAAATTATTTTCAAGGAAAAAACGTTTAAATATGTCATTTCGGTGATCAAAGAGTTTTAAGGGATGGAATGATTGACTACAGGGGACTTTACATACATAACTCTCATGCCTTGGCAACCTATGGTAGGTTTAATAAAAGTTTGTTAATTTGCCGCAGCATTAACACAGTACTTTAATTGAATCAGTCCCTTTTACCTTTACTATTTGTCTAAGACAAAACATTTGTGACTCCTGCACTGTAGGTTTGATAAAGTGATCCTCTTCATGTTAATCTTCTGACAAACTAAACATAACACAGCTTCTGTAAGCTGAAGTTTTGCAGAGGAATCAAATGGCAGAGACTCAGAACGTACACAAGCGAACAAATGCTTCACATTCGTGTTCACTCAAACTGTATATAAGTTGGAAAACAAAACTTGACAAAAGTATTGATTTAAATGCAAAAGAAGAATCTGAAGAAGAATCTGCTCTTGACCGATTCAAGCAGTCTTCTGTCCTTTTGTGCACACAGAGAAGTCCTTACATGACAGGTCACACTTCACAGATATTTTCATGTAAGTATTTTTGATTTTGCATCTGTTTCTTGAGTCTGACCGTTTAATGTTCATCAGAGAGAAAATCCTCTCTACAAAGGCATTTGAGCCTGGTGGACAAATGAGACAATCCTGAACATGTTGATCAAGTTGGCTAGCTCAAAACTCTTCATAGAGTTGCTCCGCACTCAGTAACTATGTTGCCATCTACACATTTTTATCCGAATTAAGTGATAATCGAATGAAAAATGCCGTATGGAAACAGTAAAATTCGATTGAATTTCATGAATATCGACTCAAATGAAATGCGTTCGGTCTCATCGGATTGTATCTTGATCGATATACGGCTAATGCGATAAACGCTGATAGAAACGTTATTTGCCGGATAAATAATGAATTGCATTTTGTCTAGCAAAACTTTGTTCACAAATGTTGGCTTGAATGTTGTGCGATTCAGTGCGAAAATGAACAGAAACACCTTAAAATGTCTCAAATCAATTCGATATACCAATTTGATCGCAAAACAGCATGTGACGTCATTACACACAGGTTTTTATTAGCTTTAAAGCCGTTGGATGGAAACACACTTTCACCAGCTTTAATCGCATGAGTTTTTTTGCCGAACATCAGATAATTCGATTGACAAGTGGAAGGAAACGTAGCTAGTGTCTCTGTGATTTTGATAGACTGCTCCAGATCAGTGAAGGAGAGCTCCTCATGTAGGCCCATTGGTTTCAATTTCGTCATCACATTTTCTGATGCCAAATCAAACCATTTGTCAATGTACTGTATGCAATAAATTCAGAAAGTCCTTTTGATCTCTGTGCTGACACTTGTTTGTCCCATTGACTGTAAAAAAAATGTGTTTGTAGTGTGCGTGACGTCACCTGTAGTGTTTCTGAAGAGCATAATTGAAGCCCAAAGTGGGCGGAGCCGACCGTCGCCATCTTGGCTGCGCGTCACTCCCGGATAACGGGAAACAATAGATTTTATTTACATTATTTACATTCGTTTTTTTTCAATTTGAATAGTTATAAGAGAAAGTATGAGCGTGGAATATCTTTATTGGAGAGCTAAGGGTGAAAGGTCAAAGGTTAGGGTCAGTGACTGGCTTTTTTCAGAGTGCTTGGAAGAACACAGTTGTTGAAATGTAAGAAAAATAAAAAATACAGTGTTCCCGACAAACATCTTTTCGGGCTGTGAGTTTCCTTCCTGTCTGTTATTGGACGTGATTTATTTGAATTTCATTGGCTGAGCCATGCTCAGAGTCTGCAGAGCTAAATCACCTCATTAAAGTTTATGTCGTGGTTGTTGTTGTTTTCCTTCGGCTGTTGGGCTGGGAATCATCCAGTTGACATTGATTTCAAACTGCTAGTTAAGACCAAAGCAGATGTAATGTGCACAGGTTTTCAGATGGAAAAACAATACCTAATGTGAGCCATTTCACATTTCTCCAACATATCTGTTGAAACACTGCAGCAGAAAGCCACCAGGATGTTCATGTTCAACTGTAAACATGTCATTGACTCGCCATCAAATATTTACCATAGTCTATTGTGGGCTTGTGAGGCCGGATGCGTCTGAAACAGAAGGATTGTGCACTTGACATGCACTGGTCCATAAATATTACTTCTGATTGACATGTGTGCTTATAGAGTCACTGGGAAATCATTTTTCCCTAAAGAGAAAGAGAGGAGATGCCGCTTCAACGGTTTCTCACTCTCCGTGAATCTCTGCCACAGCTGTGCCAAACCAACAGAACACAACTCATTCATCATGTGTCAACCTGGACCACAAAACCAGTCACAGGGGTCAACTTTCTGAGATTGAGATTTATACATCACCTGGAAGCTGAATAGATAAGCTTTCCATTGATGTGTGGTTTGTTAGGATAGGACAATATTTGGTCGAGACACAACTATTGAAAATCTGGAATCTGAGGAGCAAAAAAATGTAAACATTGAGAAAATCTCCTTTAAAGTTGTGCATTTATGTTCACGATTGTGCTGCAGTCACTCACAAAAATACATGTTTTATATATTTACGGTAGGACATTTACTAAATATCTTCATGGAACATGATCTTAATATCCTCATGATTTTTGGCATAAAAGAAAAATGGATCATTTTGACCCATACAATGTATAGTTGCTATTGCCACAGATATACCCGTGCGGCTCCAGACTGGGTCTGTGATCCAGGGTCACGTATTACTCTTGTTTTAAGATATGAGAAGCTTCTTGCTTACAGCTTCAGTGCATTTAAAACCAGGTACTGTAGAGAGATGTCGACGGCAGCGTTGTCTGAATTCCTCAGAGGTTTGGCTGTAGATAAGGAGGTTGTGATTAATAAAGCTTCTCGTGGGATGCTTCAGGTTATTTTCAGGCCATGGGTAAAAAGTTTGAATCATTCGGTTTATTAAACTCAAAATTGACCCTATTTACTAGACCTCGCTTGAAATTGATTAATTTTAGCCAATGCTTGCAAAACCAAATAAAGAAATGAATTACTGTACAATAAGATATTGTTTTAAGCTACTGTGGCCTTTCTAAACTCTCGCCAGTAATTTAAAAACATCCTGAGCTGCGTTTCCCAAAAGCATCGTAAGCCGAAGTAAATTGTAGAACAATGCTCTCTACGATCATTAGCTTCTTTTTTATTCAGAAATACATCACATTCATAGCATAAATAAGGACTCTTTGGCACCGAACACCTCCTGTATGATATTCAGTTGCACAAATGGTTGTATCTCTGACAAGATGAGTTTCCCTCTATAAACTTGTCTATTAAAGTGACACTTGCTGATGTGATTTGTGAAGTGATGTGGAGGGTTTTGTTTTGATTGCCATCGTTCGGCATTAATTAGATCCAGGTGCGCCTCATAACTCCTCGTGATATGTTCATACGCCAGAGACATTTATACCATCAGCACTCACAGACCAATTAACGTTTTCACAATGACCTTTGACCTCTCTGTCCCACTGTCAGCCGAACACAAACCAGATTAAGTGCCTTTTAATGTGCTCAAGGAACCTTTAGTTAAAGCATCAGTTGACAGTAAAGCACATCTGTGGATGGTTGTCTGGGCAAATCCAACTGAATATCTAACGATCTGAAAGTCAATCCCAGATAATGGACAATACCAGTGGAACTGAGGTGCAGTTTTGTTTACATAATGATAACATAATTGACATACAAAAACCAGCAAATCAGTTATTACATGTTCAGTAAATATAAAATCTTTTTTTTTTTTTTAAGTAATACTGCCTACAGGTGAAGCCACATTTACTGTTGTGGTCAGCGAACTTGAGTGTCATGCAGGCATTTCAATAACTCAGATCAATCACTGTCACGTGTGGTTTCAAGCAGACAGAAGAATAACGTTCCAACAGAAAGTTTAATGACAAATATCCAAAAGGCAGGCAAACACACACTTAGGGTAAAGGTGACCGGACAGAGAATGAATGTGAGGAACCAACTTATATAGCTAACACTAACGAGGATAATTAATAGAACACCGCTGAAACCAATGAACTAATACTGGCGGTAACTAAGGCCACATCCACATGAAGCCAGAGCTTTCCCTATCCGATGTTTTTTTTGCCTCGTTCTAAAAAAGAATTCCGTAAACACGACATCGTCTCAAGAAATATCTGCGTACACACGAAACCACTGAAACCGACTCAAAACGATGTAGTATACATCCCAGACCAGTATGTGGCGCTGTAATTCTGCCATAGAGATACAATAAAAACGGAGAAGAAGACTTTGAGCATGAGCATAAACCTTGCGCGCTGTAGACTATAATATTAGGCACAGTAGTTTTCTTTATTAAACAATATGAACAACCGTAAATGGCCTGGTACAAAATAAGTCACGATATTCGATTAGTTAGCGCTAGCGGACTCATAAAGCTTGCCACAAAGATCCGGCAAAAGTAATGAATGCGTCAAATATAGCAAGGAGACATTTTAATTGTTTAAAGGTAGACATTTCAAGCATTCTATAGATATATTTCTGAGTTTCGTTTTTATTTATGAGACGAGTTCCAGTTCATGAGCAATGCAAGTTATATTGCGCCGGCGCGTCCATGTCCTGATTATATTGTCTATTATATTTGCTTCTTATTTATTAAATCCAGGCAATTGGTTGATGAAACATTGATTAAAATTAAGATACAATGTTATACACGTGGGGTGATGACATCATCGTTTCACAAAATATACGGATTGGCTGCACACACGAAAACGCAAGCGTGTCGTTTTGAGATTTATCCACCGGGACCCGGTTTAAAAAAATAGCGGTTTCAGTCTCTCAAAACGCCGGATCCGTCTAGACGAAACGCCATACGACACAAAATTTGTACGTATACAGCTAAACGCGTCTCCATATGGACAGGGCCTAAGGAGACAGACGAGTGGCGGGAATCAGAACAAGGCATGTGACAAATGAAAACAAAAACAAACTGAACATAATGCTGACACCCACTCAGATTTCACAGAGTTCACTTCTGCGTGAGCTGTGTTTCATAAATCGCTACACTACTGACAATATACAACAGACTTTTTGATTGAAAATTCGTTAGTGTGTCCACACCTTAATATGGTTTCACTTGAACTGTTTACTCCTGCTATTGAGATGCATTTTGGTCGATCGGATCACAAGTGGACGACTATACATACAGGTGTAAACGGAGTCTAAACGTGTTGAGCTCGTCCACTTTCACCACTTCCAGAGGGAGTTGAAACCGCATTAGACCACATTGCTTTCGTAGTGTAAACGCTCATGTGGTTGACTGTGTTCAAACTGCCACTGGAGTCTTCTCTCCGGCTACTGACCTCATGCTAAACATTATGGGAAGCGCTCTAGCCAGACGGGATTTAAACTTTATCGGCTGAAACCTAATTTTGGTTTGAAGATGACGTACAAAGCACATTGCTCTCTTACCATTCCTGATTTCTAACACACACTCACAGCCCATATATTCACCCGCCCATAGACCCTCGAAGAAACCAGGACAGAAGTGGCTGAAAGTGGACAAAAGACACGGATTAAAACACCAGGTGTAAACGGGAATGTGTCTCTCTCGCCTACTTGTGATCCGATCCACCAAAACACATCTTAATACCAGGAGTAAACAGGGCCTTTGAGTTCTCATTGAGCCCCTGAAGTGTGGCATGATTTGAGTTCTCATTGAGCCCCTGAAGTGTGGCATGATTTGAGTTCTCATTGAGCCCCTGAAGTGTGGCATGATTTGAGTTCTCATTGAGCCCCTGAAGTGTGGCATGATTTGAGCTCTCACTGAGTTCCTGAAGTGTGGCATGATTTGAGTTCTCATTGAGCCCCTGAAGTGTGGCATGATTTGAGTTCTCACTGAGTTCCTGAAGTGTGCCATGATTTGAGTTCTCATTGAGCCCCTGAAGTGTGGCATGATTTGAGCTCTCACTGAGCTCCTGAAGTGTGGCATGATTTGAGTTCTCATTGAGCCCCTGAAGTGTGGCATGATTTGAGCTCTCACTGAGCTCCTGAAGTGTGGCATGATTTGAGCTCTCACTGAGCTCCTGAAGTGTACCATGATTTGAGTTCTCACTGAGCTCCTGAAGTGTGCCATGATTTGAGTTCTCATTGAGCTCCTGAAGTGTGGCATGATTTGAGTTCTCATTGAGCTCCTGAAGTGTGGCATGATTTGAGCTCTCATTGAGCTCCTGAAGTGTGGCATGATTTGAGTTCTCATTGAGCCCCTGAAGTGTGGCATGATTTGAGCTCTCACTGAGCTCCTGAAGTGTGGCATGATTTGAGCTCTCACTGAGCTCCTGAAGTGTACCATGATTTGAGTTCTCACTGAGCTCCTGAAGTGTACCATGATTTGAGCTCTCACTGAGCTCCTGAAGTGTGCCATGATTTGAGTTCTCATTGAGCTCCTGAAGTGTGGCATGATTTGAGTTCTCATTGAGCTCCTGAAGTGTGGCATGATTTGAGTTCTCACTGAGCTCCTGAAGTGTGCCATGATTTGAGTTCTCATTGAGCTCCTGAAGTGTGGCATGATTTGAGCTCTCATTGAGCCCCTGAAGTGTGGCATGATTTGAGCTCTCACTGAGCTCCTGAAGTGTGGCATGATTTGAGTTCTCACTGAGCCCCTGAAGTGTGGCATGATTTGAGCTCTCACTGAGCTCCTGAAGTGTGGCATGATTTGAGCTCTCACTGAGCTCCTGAAGTGTGCCATGATTTGAGTTCTCACTGAGCTCCTGAAGTGTGGCATGATTTGAGTTCTCATTGAGCTCCTGAAGTGTGGCATTATTTGAGTTCTCACTGAGCTCCTGAAGTGTGGCATTATTTGAGTTCTCATTGAGCTCCTGAAGTGTGGCATGATTTGAGTTCTCACTGAGCTCCTGAAGTGTGCCATGATTTGAGTTCTCATTGAGCCCCTGAAGTGTGGCATGATTTGAGCTCTCACTGAGCTCCTGAAGTGTGGCATGATTTGAGTTCTCACTGAGCTCCTGAAGTGTGGCATTATTTGAGTTCTCATTGAGCTCCTGAAGTGTGGCATTATTTGAGTTCTCACTGAGCTCCTGAAGTGTGGCATGATTTGAGCTCTCACTGAGCTCCTGAAGTGTGGCATGATTTGAGTTCTCACTGAGCTCCTGAAGTGTGGCATGATTTGAGTTCTCATTGAGCTCCTGAAGTGTGGCATGATTTGAGTTCTCATTGAGCTCCTGAAGTGTGGCATGATTTGAGTTCTCACTGAGCTCCTGAAGTGTGGCATGATTTGAGTTCTCACTGAGCTCCTGAAGTGTGGCATGATTTGAGTTCTCACTGAGCTCCTGAAGTGTGGCATGATTTGAGTTCTCATTGAGCTCCTGAAGTGTGGCATGATTTGAGTTCTCATTGAGCTCCTGAAGTGTGGCATGATTTGAGTTCTCAGTGAGCTCCTGAAGTGTGGCATGATTTGAGTTCTCACTGAGCTCCTGAAGTGTGGCATGATTTGAGTTCTCACTGAGCTCCTGAAGTGTGGCATGATTTGAGTTCTCATTGAGCTCCTGAAGTGTGGCATGATTTGAGTTCTCATTGAGCTCCTGAAGTGTGGCATGATTTGAGTTCTCATTGAGCTCCTGAAGTGTGGCATGATTTGAGTTCTCACTGAGCTCCTGAAGTGTGGCATGATTTGAGTTCTCATTGAGCCCCTGAAGTGTGGCATGATTTGAGTTCTCACTGAGCTCCTGAAGTGTGGCATGATTTGAGTTCTCATTGAGCTCCTGAAGTGTGGCATGATTTGAGTTCTCACTGAGTTCCTGAAGTGTGGCATGATTTGAGTTCTCATTGAGCTCCTGAAGTGTGCCATGATTTGAGTTCTCATTGAGCCCCTGAAGTGTGGCATGATTTGAGTTCTCATTGAGCCCCTGAAGTGTGGCATGATTTGAGTTCTCATTGAGCCCCTGAAGTGTGGCATGATTTGAGTTCTCATTGAGCCCCTGAAGTGTGGCATGATTTGAGTTCTCATTGAGCTCCTGAAGTGTGGCATGATTTGAGCTCTCACTGAGCTCCTGAAGTGTACCATGATTTGAGTTCTCACTGAGCTCCTGAAGTGTACCATGATTTGAGCTCTCACTGAGCTCCTGAAGTGTACCATGATTTGAGTTCTCACTGAGCTCCTGAAGTGTGCCATGATTTGAGTTCTCATTGAGCTCCTGAAGTGTAGCATGATTTGAGTTCTCATTGAGCTCCTGAAGTGTGGCATGATTTGAGTTCTCACTGAGCTCCTGAAGTGTGCCATGATTTGAGTTCTCATTGAGCTCCTGAAGTGTGGCATGATTTGAGCTCTCATTGAGCCCCTGAAGTGTGGCATGATTTGAGTTCTCACTGAGCTCCTGAAGTGTGGCATTATTTGAGTTCTCATTGAGCTCCTGAAGTGTGGCATGATTTGAGCTCTCACTGAGCTCCTGAAGTGTGGCATGATTTGAGTTCTCACTGAGCTCCTGAAGTGTGGCATGATTTGAGTTCTCACTGAGCTCCTGAAGTGTGGCATGATTTGAGTTCTCACTGAGCTCCTGAAGTGTGGCATGATTTGAGTTCTCATTGAGCCCCTGAAGTGTGGCATGATTTGAGTTCTCACTGAGCTCCTGAAGTGTGGCATGATTTGAGTTCTCATTGAGCTCCTGAAGTGTGGCATGATTTGAGTTCTCACTGAGTTCCTGAAGTGTGGCATGATTTGAGTTCTCATTGAGCTCCTGAAGTGTGCCATGATTTGAGTTCTTATTGAGCCCCTGAAGTGTGGCATGATTTGAGCTCTCACTGAGCTCCTGAAGTGTGGCATGATTTGAGCTCTCACTGAGCTCCTGAAGTGTGGCAAGATTTGAGTTCTCATTGAGCCCCTGAAGTGTGGCATGATTTGAGTTCTCATTGAGCCCCTGAAGTGTGGCATGATTTGAGCTCTCACTGAGCTCCTGAAGTGTGGCATGATTTGAGTTCTCATTGAGCCCCTGAAGTGTGGCATGATTTGAGTTCTCATTGAGCCCCTGAAGTGTGGCATGATTTGAGTTCTCATTGAGCTCCTGAAGTGTGGCATGATTTGAGCTCTCACTGAGCTCCTGAAGTGTACCATGATTTGAGTTCTCACTGAGCTCCTGAAGTGTACCATGATTTGAGCTCTCACTGAGCTCCTGAAGTGTACCATGATTTGAGTTCTCACTGAGCTCCTGAAGTGTGCCATGATTTGAGTTCTCATTGAGCTCCTGAAGTGTAGCATGATTTGAGTTCTCATTGAGCTCCTGAAGTGTGGCATGATTTGAGTTCTCACTGAGCTCCTGAAGTGTGCCATGATTTGAGTTCTCATTGAGCTCCTGAAGTGTGGCATGATTTGAGCTCTCATTGAGCCCCTGAAGTGTGGCATGTTTTGAGTTCTCACTGAGCTCCTGAAGTGTGGCATTATTTGAGTTCTCATTGAGCTCCTGAAGTGTGGCATGATTTGAGCTCTCACTGAGCTCCTGAAGTGTGGCATGATTTGAGTTCTCACTGAGCTCCTGAAGTGTGGCATGATTTGAGTTCTCACTGAGCTCCTGAAGTGTGGCATGATTTGAGTTCTCATTGAGCCCCTGAAGTGTGGCATGATTTGAGTTCTCACTGAGCTCATGAAGTGTGGCATGATTTGAGTTCTCACTGAGCTCCTGAAGTGTGGCATGATTTGATTTCTCACTGAGCTCCTGAAGTGTGGCATGATTTGAGTTCTCATTGAGCTCCTGAAGTGTGGCATGATTTGAGTTCTCATTGAGCTCCTGAAGTGTGGCATGATTTGAGTTCTCACTGAGCTCATGAAGTGTGGCATGATTTGAGTTCTCACTGAGCTCCTGAAGTGTGGCATGATTTGAGTTCTCACTGAGCTCCTGAAGTGTGGCATGATTTGAGTTCTCATTGAGCTCCTGAAGTGTGGCATGATTTGAGTTCTCACTGAGTTCCTGAAGTGTGGCATGATTTGAGTTCTCATTGAGCTCCTGAAGTGTGGCATGATTTGAGTTCTCATTGAGCCCCTGAAGTGTGGCATGATTTGAGTTCTCACTGAGTTCCTGAAGTGTGGCATGATTTGAGTTCTCATTGAGCCCCTGAAGTGTGGCATGATTTGAGCTCTCACTGAGCTCCTGAAGTGTGGCATGATTTGAGCTCTCACTGAGCTCCTGAAGTGTGGCATGATTTGAGTTCTCATTGAGCCCCTGAAGTGTGGCATGATTTGAGTTCTCACTGAGCTCCTGAAGTGTGGCATGATTTGAGCTCTCACTGAGCTCCTGAAGTGTGGCATGATTTGAGTTCTCATTGAGCCCCTGAAGTGTGGCATGATTTGAGCTCTCACTGAGCTCCTGAAGTGTGGCATGATTTGAGTTCTCATTGAGCCCCTGAAGTGTGGCATGATTTGAGCTCTCACTGAGCTCCTGAAGTGTGGCATGATTTGAGTTCTCATTGAGCCCCTGAAGTGTGGCATGATTTGAGTTCTCATTGAGCTCCTGAAGTGTGGCATGATTTGAGTTCTCATTGAGCTCCTGAAGTGTGGCATGATTTGAGCTCTCATTGAGCCCCTGAAGTGTGGCATGATTTGAGTTCTCACTGAGCTCCTGAAGTGTGGCATTATTTGAGTTCTCATTGAGCTCCTGAAGTGTGGCATGATTTGAGCTCTCACTGAGCTCCTGAAGTGTGGCATGATTTGAGCTCTCACTGAGCTCCTGAAGTGTGGTATGATTTGAGTTCTCACTGAGCTCCTGAAGTGTGGCATGATTTGAGTTCTCATTGAGCTCCTGAAGTGTGGCATGATTTGAGTTCTCACTGAGCTCCTGAAGTGTGGCATTATTTGAGTTCTCATTGAGCTCCTGAAGTGTGGCATGATTTGAGCTCTCACTGAGCTCCTGAAGTGTGGCATGATTTGAGTTCTCACTGAGCTCCTGAAGTGTGGCATGATTTGAGTTCTCATTGAGCTCCTGAAGTGTGGCATGATTTGAGTTCTCATTGAGCTCCTGAAGTGTGGCATGATTTGAGTTCTCACTGAGCTCCTGAAGTGTGGCATGATTTGAGTTCTCACTGAGCTCCTGAAGTGTGGCATGATTTGAGTTCTCACTGAGCTCCTGAAGTGTGGCATGATTTGAGTTCTCATTGAGCTCCTGAAGTGTGGCATGATTTGAGTTCTCACTGAGCTCCTGAAGTGTGGCATGATTTGAGTGCTCACTGAGCTCCTGAAGTGTGGCATGATTTAAGCTCTCACTGAGCTCCTGAAGTGTGGCATGATTTGAGCTCTCACTGAGCTCCTGAAGTGTGGCATGATTTGAGTTCTCATTGAGCCCCTGAAGTGTGGCATGATTTGAGTTCTCATTGAGCCCCTGAAGTGTGCCATGATTTGAGTTCTCACTGAGCCCCTGAAGTGTGGCATGATTTGAGTTCTCACTGAGCTCCTGAAGTGTGGCATGATTTGAGTTCTCACTGAGCTCCTGAAGTGTGGCATGATTTGAGTTCTCATTGAGCCCCTGAAGTGTGGCATGATTTGAGTTCTCATTGAGCTCCTGAAGTGTGGCATGATTTGAGTTCTCATTGAGCCCCTGAAGTGTGGCATGATTTGAGTTCTCATTGAGCTCCTGAAGTGTGGCATGATTTGAGTTCTCACTGAGCTCCTGAAGTGTGGCATGATTTGAGTTCTCATTGAGCCCCTGAAGTGTGGCATGATTTGAGCTCTCACTGAGCTCCTGAAGTGTGGCATGATTTGAGCTCTCACTGAGCTCCTGAAGTGTGCCATGATTTGAGTTCTCACTGAGCTCCTGAAGTGTGGCATGATTTGAGTTCTCACTGAGCTCCTGAAGTGTGCCATGATTTGAGTTCTCATTGAGCCCCTGAAGTGTGGCATGATTTGAGTTCTCATTGAGCTCCTGAAGTGTGGCATGATTTGAGTTCTCACTGAGCTCCTGAAGTGTGGCATGATTTGAGTTCTCATTGAGCCCCTGAAGTGTGGCATGATTTGAGTTCTCACTGAGCTCCTGAAATGTGGCATGATTTGAGTTCTCACTGAGCTCCTGAAGTGTGGCATGATTTGAGTTCTCATTGAGCTCCTGAAGTGTGGCATGATTTGAGTTCTCCCTGAGCTCCTGAAGTGTGGCATGATTTGAGTTCTCACTGAGCTCCTAAAGTGTGGCATGATTTGAGTTCTCACTGAGCTCCTGAAGTGTGGCATGATTTGAGTTCTCATTGAGCTCCTGAAGTGTGGCATGATTTGAGTTCTCACTGAGCTCCTGAAGTGTGGCATGATTTGAGTTCTCACTGAGCTCCTGAAGTGTGGCATGATTTGAGTTCTCATTGAGCTCCTGAAGTGTGGCATGATTTGAGTTCTCATTGAGCTCCTGAAGTGTGGCATGATTTGAGTTCTCACTGAGCTCCTGAAGTGTGGCATGATTTGAGTGCTCACTGAGCTCCTGAAATGTGGCATGATTTGAGTTCTCACTGAGCTCCTGAAGTGTGGCATGATTTGAGTTCTCAATGAGCTCCTGAAGTGTGGCATGATTTGAGTTCTCACTGAGCTCCTGAAGTGTGGCATGATTTGAGTTCTCACTGAGCTCCTGAAGTGTGGCATGATTTGAGTTCTCATTGAGCCCCTGTAATGTGGCATGATTTGAGTTCTCATTGAGCTCCTGAAGTGTGGCATGATTTGAGTTCTCACTGAGCTCCTGAAGTGTGGCATGATTTGAGTTCTCACTGAGCTCCTGAAGTGTGGCATGATTTGAGTTCTCAATGAGCTCCTGAAGTGTGGCATGATTTGAGTTCTTACTGAGCTCCTGAAGTGTGGCATGATTTGAGTTCTCATTGAGGTCCTGAAGTGTGGCATGATTTGAGTTCTCACTGAGCTCCTGAAGTGTGGCATGATTTGAGTTCTCATTGAGGTCCTGAAGTGTGGCATGATTTGAGTTCTCATTGAACTCCTGAAGTGTGGCATGATTTGAATTCTCATTGAGCTCCTGAAGTGTGGCATGATTTGAGTTCTCATTGAGATCCTGAAGTGTGGCATGATTTGAGTTCTGGCCCTGAAGTGTGGCATGCTTTGCGTTCTCACTAAGCTCCTGAAGTGTGGCATGCTTTGAGTTCTCACTGAGCTCCTGAAGTGTGGCATGCTTTGAATTCTCACTGAGCTCCTGAAGTGTGGCATGCTTTGAGTTCTCACTGAGCTCCTGAAGTGTGGCATGCTTTGAGTTCTCACTGAGCTCCTGAAGTGTGGCATGCTTTGAGTTCTCACTGAGCTCCTGAAGTGTGGCATGCTTTGCCTGTAACACATACATTTTGTAAACATGAAACTGCAGTGTGATTTTTTTGGACTAAAATGAAGAGAGACGGGACTTTGCCTCCTTATTTCAGAGGTGCACCACACAGTGAAACTGCATCCAAGGATCTGTCAGGAATGATTATTAGAGCCTGGAACATTTGGACTGTTCTTAGATTCTGCTGTGGACTTACTTGGTAAATTCTCTCTTAATGATGATGATGATGCTCTTCTCTTCCTCTAGGTCTGGTGACTGGGTTTTCTATGAGTCCACCCACCCTTGACAACACCAAAGACCAGCTCGTGATTAACGCTAACGACACATTGACCATTACATGCAGGTACAATCCAATGATCTATACTCTGTCTAAAATAATTTTAATCAGTAATTTGCTATTTTTTTCCAATTATCATTATGCATGCAGCAAATATGAGCTCGTATTAACCACCTCACACTTATGCACTCTCTGCGTTGCTCGTCTTCTCTAGCTTGTTTCCTAATCTATTTGTCAAAAAAACCTGCCATTGTATATATGATTATTGTTAGTTCCTTAAGAATGCTTTTTTTTCCTCTCTTGTAATTCGCTTTGGATAAAAGGGTCAGCTAAATTAATAAATGTAAATATATTAAATATGAATTATATGTACTTTGTACACCACAGAGCCATTTAAACTAGGTGATGTAACATTTTAGATGTTAAATTACATTTTCTTAACCCAGTTTATTGACTACTATTAGTTTGCCATTCATGGGTTTATCTCCCCCAAAAGTGTCAGCTCAACCACTAGCGAGAGTTGGGAGTTTGGGGCGTGGCTACTTTAGCAGACTGAGAGTTTGGGGTGTGGCTACTGTAGCAGACTGAGAGTTTGGGGCGTGGCTACTGTAGCAAACTGAGAGTTTGGGGTGTGGCTACGAGAGTTTGGGGTGTGGCTACTGTAGCAGACTGAGAGTTTGGGGTGTGGCTACTGTAGCAGACTGAGAGTTTGGGGCATGGCTACTGTAGCAGATTGAGAGTTTGGGGTGTGGCTACAAGAGTTTGGGGTGTGGCTACAAGAGTTTGGGGTGTGGCTACTGTAGCAGACTGAGAGTTTGGGGTGTGGCTACTGTAGCAGACTGAGAGTTTGGGGCGTGGCTACTGTAGCAAACTGAGAGTTTGGGGTGTGGCTACGAGAGTTTGGGGTGTGGCTACTGTAGCAGACTTAGAGTTTGGGGTGTGGCTACTGTAGCAGACTGAGAGTTTGGGGTGTGGCTACTGTAGCAGGCTGAGAGTTTGGGGTGTGGCTACTGTAGTAGACTGAGAGTTTGGGGGTGTGGCTACTGTAGCAGACTGAGAGTTTGGGGTGTGGCTACTGTAGCAGGCTGAGAGTTTGGGGCGTGGCTACTGTAGCAGACAGAGAGTTTGGGTAGTGGCTACTGTAGCAAACAGAGTTTTTGGCGTGGCAACTGTAGCAGACTGAAAGTTTGGGGCGTGGCTACTGTAGCAAACTGAGAGTTTGGGGTGTGGCTACGAGAGTTTGGGGTGTGGCTACTGTAGCAGACTGAGAGTTTTGTGCGTGGCAACTGTAGCAGACTGAGAGTTTGGGGAGTGGCTACTGTAGCAGACTGAAAGTTTGGGGCGTGGCTACTGTAGCAGACTGAGAGTTTGGGGTGTGGCTACTGTAGCAGACTGAGAGTTTGGGGCGTGGCTACTGTAGCTGACTGAGAGTTTGGGGCGTGGCTACTGTAGCAGACTGAGAGTTTGGGGCGTGGCTACTGTAGCAGACTGAGAGTTTGGGGTGTGGCTACTGTAGCAAACTGAGAGTTTGGGGGTGTGGCTACCGTAGCAGACTGAGAGTTTGGGGTGTGGCTACTGTAGCAGACTGAGAGTTTGGGGAGTGGCTACTGTAGCAGACTGAGAGTTTGGGGAGTGGCTACTGTTGCAGACTGAGAGTTTGGGGAGTGGCTACTGTAGCAAACTGAGAGTTTGCTACACAAGTTTGGGGTGTGGCTACTGTAGAAGACTGAGAGTTTGGGGTGTGGCAACTGTAGCAGACTGAGAGTTTAGGGAGTGGCTACTGTAGCAGACTGAGAGTTTGGGGTGTGGCTACTGTAGCAAACTGAGAGTTTGGGGGTGTGGTTACTGTAGCAGACTGAGAGTTTGGGGCGTGGCTACACTAGCAGACTGAGAGTTTGGGGGTGTGGCTACTGTAGCAGACTGAGAGTTTGGGGTGTGGCTACTGTAGCAGGCTGAGAGTTTGGGGCGTGGCTACTGTAGCAGACTGAGAGTTTGGGGTGTGGCTACTGTAGTAGACTGAGAGTTTGGGGGTGTGGCTACTGTAGCAGACTGAGAGTTTGGGGTGTGGCTACTGTAGCAGGCTGAGAGTTTGGGGTGTGGCTACTGTAGCAGACAGAGAGTTTGGGTAGTGGCTACTGTAGCAAACAGAGTTTTTGGCGTGGCAACTGTAGCAGACTGAAAGTTTGGGGCGTGGCTACTGTAGCAAACTGAGAGTTTGGGGTGTGGCTACGAGAGTTTGGGGTGTGGCTACTGTAGCAGACTGAGAGTTTTGTGCGTGGCAACTGTAGCAGACTGAGAGTTTGGGGTGTGGCTACTGTAGCAGACTGAAAGTTTGGGGCGTGGCTACTGTAGCAGACTGAGAGTTTGGGGTGTGGCTACTGTAGCAGACTGAGAGTTTGGGGCGTGGCTACTGTAGCTGACTGAGAGTTTGGGGCGTGGCTACTGTAGCAGACTGAGAGTTTGGGGCGTGGCTACTGTAGCAGACTGAGAGTTTGGGGTGTGGCTACTGTAGCAAACTGAGAGTTTGGGGTGTGGCTACCGTAGCAGACTGAGAGTTTGGGGTGTGGCTACTGTAGCAGACTGAGAGTTTGGGGAGTGGCTACTGTAGCAGACTGAGAGTTTGGGGAGTGGCTACTGTTGCAGACTGAGAGTTTGGGGAGTGGCTACTGTAGCAAACTGAGAGTTTGCTACACAAGTTTGGGGTGTGGCTACTGTAGAAGACTGAGAGTTTGGGGTGTGGCAACTGTAGCAGACTGAGAGTTTAGGGAGTGGCTACTGTAGCAGACTGAGAGTTTGGGGTGTGGCTACTGTAGCAAACTGAGAGTTTGGGGTGTGGCTACTGTAGCAGACTGAGAGTTTGGGGCGTGGCTACACTAGCAGACTGAGAGTTTGGGGTGTGGCTACTGTAGCAGACTGAGAGTTTGGGGTGTGGCTACTGTAGCAGGCTGAGAGTTTGGGGCGTGGCTACTGTAGCAGACTGAGAGTTTGGGGTGTGGCTACCGTAGCAGACTGAGAGTTTGGGGTGTGGCTACTGTAGCAGACTGAGAGTTGGGGAGTGGCTACTGTAGCAGACTGAGAGTTTGGGGTGTGGCTACTGTTGCAGACTGAGAGTTTGGGGAGTGGCTACTGTAGCAAACTGAGAGTTTGGGGCGGCTACTGTAGCAGACTGAGAGTTTGGGGTGTGGCTACAGTAGCAGACTGAGAGTTTGGGGTGTGGCTACTGTAGAAGACTGAGAGTTTGGGGTGTGGCTACTGTAGCAGACTGAGAGTTTAGGGAGTGGCTACTGTAGCAGACTGAGAGTTTGGGGAGTGGCTACTGTAGCAGACTGAGAGTTTGGGGTGTGGCTACTGTAGCAAACTGAGAGTTTGGGGCGTGGCTACTGTAGCAGACTGAGAGTTTGGGGTGTGGCTACTGTAGCAGACGGAGAGTTTGGGGTGTGGCTACTGTAGCAGGCTGAGAGTTTGGGGGTGTGGCTACTGTAGCAGGCTGAGAGTTTGGGGGTGTGGCTACTGTTGCAGGCTGAGAGTTTGGGGGGTGTGGCTACTGTAGCTAACTGAGAGTTTTGGGCGTGGCTACTGTAGCAGACTGAGAGTTTGGGGCGTGGCTACTGTAGCTGATTGAGAGTTTGGGGCGTGGCTACTGTAGCAGACTGAGAGTTTGGGGCGTGGCTACTGTAGCTGACTGAGAGTTTGGGGGCGTGGCTACTGTAGCAGACTGAGAGTTTGGGGCGTGGCTACTGTAGCTGACTGAGAGTTTGGGGCGTGGCTACTGTAGCAGACTGAGAATTTGGGGCGTGGCTACTGTAGCTGACTGAGAGTTTGGGGCGTGGCTACTGTAGCAGACTGAGAGTTTGGGGCGTGGCTACTGTAGCAGACTGAGAGTTTGGGGCGTGGCTACTGTAGCAGACTGAGAGTTTGGGGCGTGGCTACTGTAGCAGACTGAGAGTTTGGGGCGTGGCTACTGTAGCAGACTGAGAGTTTGGGGCGTGGCTACTGTAGCAGACTGAGAGTTTGGGGCGTGGCTACTGTAGCAGACTGAGCCTGAAGTGTTTCATGGGAAAAGACATTCAGCTTCAGATACAGGACTAAATTCACTGCATTTAAACCTATACAGATTCAACTTTAACCTGTGTCCAGTGTAGACAGACTTAAACATGTGTAGTTCGTCATGTCAAAAATTAGTCTCATGCGTTGGATGGGTTTATTATAAGCGATGCTCTCATATTCCCTCTAAACAAAAGTGTTACTGACTCAATTGCTTATATGTTGGAGCTTTTGAAAGCTGTTGAAAGCTTTTTATTGATATTTACCTGATCACAAGCACCTGTAAATGCTGTATTTGTGATGTTTAAGTTGAGGGAAGCGTGACACGTGAAAGGAACGTTTGCAAAATATGCTTTTTTTGTAATCCTGTTATGTTCCAGTGTCCTACTTCAACTTCAAGATAAAAATGAAGAAATTGTGATCAGTTACAGGACCTAAAATGTACATTTTCCCCCTCACACTTACATAGATTCTTTCGTAAAAATCTTTATATTCATAAAAGTAAAGTCCATGGACATATTATATATCAAAAACCCTAATGCATCTTGGGAATGGGATAAAATGTCTAGTTGAATAAACAATCAAGACCTGGATTTGGTCGTTTTTGATTGAATAATTGGATAAGCCTGTGAGCCATTACAAAAACAAGGAGAATGTTACATTTGGAATTGATTTGATAGTTAAGTTTAGAAATAAATGTGGTATGAACAAACAGGGAGACTATCCAACATATTTAGGTCTAATCCCTTCAAATTTTGCAGACGTTTCTCGCCAAGAGTTCCCAGAATAAATTGTTTTTCAGCAGTTCAGTGTGATCGATGAGCAGTGTTAAGCAAAGCCATGGCTGGCGTTCAGAAATCACTGTATTTCATAATCTGATTGAGGAACACATCAGTTTAAATGTCATTGCCTTTTCCTTTGCCATCTACAAATCTGTCTGTTAGGGACTCGAGCACTGTTTCAAGACATGCACAGTACGCTTTTTTAAGTGAAAACAAACATCTTTGCAAGCAAATAAGGCAAGCATTACTATTATTATTTCTCATACTTAGGATTAAGAATTTAAACAACCCCCTCCTCTATATATACATTACAAGTAAAGCCAGTTACGTAATCAGATTACTTTTTTCAAGTAACTGGTAAAGTAATGCATTGCATTTAATTTTACAACAAAATATGTGAGTTACTTAACTTAGTTTTCTCATGTATTGACTGACAGCTCTCCTGTCCTCATGTTGAGAGGAATCATAAGTACAGAGGCGTTGTGTGTGAACATGAGCATTGTAGATCTAGACTAAATGTGAGCACTCATCTCACTTACACGAAAACAGATTCAGATTCCTCAAAATGAATGAAAACAATGAAATGTAAACTCTTGAAATATTGTGCAAATCTGTTAATTAAATTGGTAAATTACACAAATATACTTTATGTATTTAATCTCACTTTATTAACCATTATTAACTTTTCTGCTGACCTTTGATGATTCAATCCAACCATATTAATAAGCAAAAATTACTTTAGTTTAAACACATTTTTGTTTTTATTGCTGCGCGCTCTACTGTTCAGTCGTGAGTTTGCATTTAGCAATCAGGCTTATTCATTTTCACTTTTGCTGTGAAAGGGCCTAAAAAAACCTTTTTTTTAAATTAAAAAAACATGCAATCCCAGCTCAGTTAACAAATAGTAATGCAAAGTCATGTAACCCATCACTTTCCACAAAAAGTTACTAAGTAACGCACTTAGTCATTTTTTTAGGGACTAATGCAATATTGTAACACATTACTTGTAAAAGTAACCTTACCCCAACACTGGTTTAGACTTAAAAATATCACATAGACGAGATAAAGGGTCTAAAAGAGGAGCATTCATCAAACTTGATCTAATTAGTCAGTTTTGTCTTGAAGGTGAACTGAATGAGTTGGGGGTGTAAACACATTTTTCACTCAGATTTGATCTCCTCAAGCTCAAAATGTAGGTTGTGTGCCATGTGTCAAACAGTAAGAACGGCACTGAGGTTATGTGCTTATCCTCCAGGGGACAGCGGATTCTGGACTGGAGCTGGCCTGAAGAGTCTTTGGGTAAAATCGAGATTACTGACCGTCAGCATCAGCAGTCGCCCGGGCCCACGCCGGGCCACCGAGCGGTCAGGGTGAAGGAGTGTCAAGGGGAGGCCGGGAAACCCTACTGTAAGTCCTTAACACTGCCCGACGCCCAGGCCAATGACTCCGGACACTACCGCTGCTTCTACCAGGACATCAAGGCTGTCATCGATGGGACCACGGCGGCCAGCACTTTCGTCTTCGTGCGAGGTGAGAGCTGGGTTTTCTTTTGCTTCATCAATGTTTTTTTTTTACCTTTATGAAAAATATAAATTTTTAAAATTTTGTGTAAACTTTATTTAGTTCTCTAATAACATTGTGTTTTTTTCTGAGCAAATGTCAAAACAACAGCACGTTTTACGAAATGTAAAAAATAAGGGAACTCTAGTTCCAGATAAATATCCCTGATACATAAATAAAGGTGTTCTGGACGGATCACAGCGGCGACATCAGAAGCGTGTGGGGAAAAAATAACTTCCATAACAAAATACCAATAGTTAGGTAAATAAATGATGAGTTACATCATTATAAAGTATAAAGTTATCACATTCCCAAGTGATCTAACACAGGCTTCCATATTTTCCAAAATATATCTAGCTCTATCAATGTTATTTTACTGCATTTTCGTATCGTCTTCCTATTAAAAAGGCTACATATCCTTCATTCTTCTTTATATTCCCAGACAGCAACACATGTACTCCACACGGCCGGATGTGGGCCGACACTATGTTGCTGTCTGGGTTTCAGTCTCAGATTTATGTGTTTCTTCAGCTTTAGATATATTGAAGAATGTGCAACCTCGTCATTCCCCCTTAAATCACTCAGAGATGCTGATAAAGACTGTAGAGACTATGGTCAACAGATAATGTGATTCTTTAAGAAGATGTGATTAACAAGAAGTATCTGGTTAATTATTCCAGCATGAAGCCGCGAGGACTCAATGGGTGTGTAAACGTCATCGTTTCCCCGAGACCGAGTCTGTAGTTCTGGACAAATGGACTGCAATTCTTCCTCATTCTTTAGCCCATTTGTGCAAATACACACTTAACCTTTGAAAGAATTGATGTTATTTCTGAGGTAAAACATTTAAAAGAAGTCATATTTATCCTTATAGAGTTGTTGAATATCAGGTCCCTTTTGCAATTTGTGGCATTTTCCTGAGGCAAACCAAATCACAAATTCCCGTCTTTATTCGACTCCCTTCAAAGAATGCTTGGCCGGGGTGTCTTTGTCTAAAGTTTCTATTTTCTTTGGGGAACAGACAAAGACATCATAAACATCTCATTCATAACATCAGCCCTCTTCAGAAGATCAGAGAAGATTATACATGAACACGCTAAGAACATGTTTGCTTTGCCCACGATTAGGAAAAAGCTTTTATACTGAATAAACTCAAGATAAGAAAGTGAATAAAGAGACGCTGCATGATGCCAAATCTCCTGATATCACCGTTACAGAGACGTGTCCCTGCCAATGTCCTTCTTATCATGTATAAGGAAGAATATTTATGTTGAGTTTAATGGTTTGAGCGCATTATCACCTCACAAATGTGGATGGGAGTGTAACTATAATTTAATTTACTCATTAACATTACATTTGGATGTCAAGTCTGTCTGGATTCATATATAAATGGACTTTTGTAATCCAGACCTACTATTCCAGTCCAAATTTACTGAACATTAATCTAAATACCAATTAAAAATAGAACAATCACAATCGTTTTTGTTGTTGTTGTTGAACCCAAAAGTCGTTTTTGACGAACCTCAAGGCAGTTTTTCCTCATACAACAGTTCATTATAGTGACCAAAAAGCCACAGAAGTTCACATTCCTCCAAAAGCGTCTGTCGATGGACCTGGACTGACTGGAAGAGCTTTGTTTTGGATTAGTTGGACATCACCGACACCAAAACACCACTGATTCTTGCACGATTATCAAGGATTTTGGACTGTTCACCACACTAAAATATAGTGTATAAGGAAAAAAAACGTTTAAATATGTCATTTTAATGATCAAAGATGAGTTTTAGGGATACGATTATTGACTACAGGGAACTTTAAGGTTGTTTTCACTGCAAAGCATTTTGAGAAGCTTCTTTTAAAGGTGCGATATAACATAAAGCTTATTGTTGTTACTATGTTGAACTAATTAAGATTCTTCATTTGTCTAAGCAAATAAATAAAAGCATACAGGAGCCGGCTAGTCATCCAACACTGTAAACCCGAATATGTCGACAAAACTCAAAACATTTAAGGCAATCGATTGCATCAAATTTTTTAAGTTATGAAATTCAAAGTTTAAGTAAGCAGAACTAACAGACTTTTATTTTATACTTACGCAATTTAATTGTTCTTAACTTGAAATGTTTGAGTACACTAATTCATACAATTGACCTAAAACTTTCATGTAATCTCAATGTGAACACTTTTATTAGTATAAAGCTAGTTTTAACAAGCTAAATCTGCTAACATGCTAATTTGTTATCATATTAGCAATGGTATGTTATACAGAAGCACTTGCTGTATGAGTGCAACAATATAAAGGTTTTATTTGCTCTCAAGTCAAGCTCATGCTCCACTCGTCACCATGATGTAACTATCCTAAAACCAACATTAACAGAAATTCTTCTATATTAGCATAACAAAACATTAATCACTACACTGTAAACCCTAATAAGTTCACTTAACTCAAAAAATTATTTTGTAACAGATTACACAAAAATATTTTAGTGATGTTTTTTAAATGTTTTAAGTTTACATAAAATAAAAATTACATTTCCAGTTGCCTTAAATTATCTCAATGTTATCTTATAAATATTGATATTCCTCAACTTATAATTAGGGAGTAATTCACTCAAAATTTTCAATATTTTTCAACTCATATAATGTGGGAAATACACTCAAAATTTTCTATATTTTTCAACTCATATAATGTGGGAAATACACTCAAAATTTTCTATAT
>JARPMJ010007483.1:0-42543 GCA_033366665.1 Phoxinus dragarum | reverse complement strand
TGTCGCTGTCAGTCAGATCACACACACTAATATTTTGAGGCTATTCACCTGTAGTTTGAAGAAATGTAATCCCTTAAACTGTAAAGTACATCTGTAAATATGCATTAACTTCAAGACATTTGTGTTTTTGAATTTTATTTATAAAGATTTTTAAATTAAAAAAGTAGCGGTGTAGCGATACCCTCATGTCAGGACTCGATACATATCACGATACTGAACTCACGATATGATATTATTGCGATACTCTATGATAAAAGGTTAACAAGAAATGTTCTGTTGATTAAAATGCTGAATTGTGTGTGTAAATGAATAGTGTTGGACTTCGAAGCCCAAAGCACAGGACAATAGAGACACCAGAATAACAATATTCATGATCCTGAAGCTGAAAACACAGAATTATTGTAGACGGATATTCTTGCACTCTTTCACCGACTAGATATATTTACAATAATGTAGGACACTTTTTACTGCTAACATTTGGCATTATCAGGACCCACAAATATTGCATTATTATACATTATATTCAACATTATATATAGTAGTTTAATGTAGTGCTGACACTAAAACTCTGAAAACCTGATTTTTTTTTCTATCCAACTATCCACGATACTGTTGCATTTTTGTATTGTTATATATGTTGTGACACAATATATTGTTACACCTCTATAAAAAATACTGCGGTTACAGTAAATATCATGTTTTTTTTCTTACATTATGTAAATGTATTTGTGAAATGTCTTTAATTGTCATAAAAATAGTGGCACAACAATCTTAAAAATAAAGGTTCCAATGTTATTTTATTTTTTCAGCAGGGATGCCATAGAAAACCCTTTTTTCTTCTTAGTGTGAAGAACATTTGCATAACCTGAAGAGCTTTTTCCACTATAAAGACTTCTGCTGAACGTACAGGTTCTCCATAAAGCCGATAGAGAGTGGTGTGTTAAGATGGCAGGTCCATGTCTGTCCACCTGATGGCGCTCTCCCCTCACTCGTGTCTCCTGAAGCGCCTCAGTTTTAGAGAGGCTGATCTGAGAACAGTTAGAGAGGTGTGTGTGTTGTTGATGTGTGTGTTTTAGTGCCACAAGAAGAGTTCAGATCATTAGTGGTGTTTGCTATTATATATTATATTGATTTAAATAAACTATTATTAATGTATAAAAAACACGCAAACTTTTTTTTCTTCTTTTTTAAATTCCTTCTCAGTTTCTTGACACTTCTGGAATCACAACATTAAATGTATCAATACTTTGAAATTGTGGTAAAACATTGTTTTTTAAGTAGCTTTGTCATAATTTGACCACAAATACAGAAAATATCTTTGAGTCCCCCTGTAGTTAATCATTATATCCCTTACAACTCATCTTTGATCACCAAAATTACATATTTAAATGTTATTTCCTTCGTCATGCCTTAAAATATCTTGAATGTAACTCGACACCCTTGCCTCATTTAGTATGCGTGGTTCTATGAATATGCAAATGAGCCCCGCCTCCACTCAGAGATCCACTGGTTGACGATCACACGTTGATCTGATTGGTTACAAGGTAGTGTGTGACGTCAGAAACACCAGCGATTTTCACACTGTGTGTTTGAGACTGTCCCCAGAACACCACACAGCAACACACTTGTGTTCACTCACATGTTCAGATCCAAACTATCTCTGTTACTGTAATCTCCTATTATCTCTGTACAGCTGCTCTGAAACACTATATTGGTAAAAGCGCTGTATAGACTCTGCATAACTCCAGCCAGAGTCTCCGAGCGCTACGGCCATAATAAGAGAGATCAGATGTGTTCCCGAGCCCAAGGTCTGAGTCAAGTGCTCATGAACGCTTCGGCCTTGTGTGTGTAAGTGGTGTGTATGAGGCCGTCGTGAGCAGCTGCGGGTCAGGACACGGGCTTTAATCACACACACACACACACACACACACACACACACACACACACACACACACACACACACACACAAACTCTTTCATCCCTCACTCTCATCTCGTTCAATTATCCCTATCCACCTGTTAACGGCCAGCCGCCAATCACAAAGACCAGCCTCTTCTGACAGCTCAGAGCCGAGGTGGACTGTGTGTGTGTGTGTGTGTGTGTGTGTGTGCATGCAGTCCAGCAGATTTAACTGCTGTGCCCTTTTAGATCTGTGCTTTTGATGTAGTGTGCAAACACATACACACACACACACACACACACACACGTACACAAACAAGAGCACACACACAAACACAAACACACACACACAAACAAGAGGACACACACACACGCACGCACGCACGCACACACACACCCCCCACACACACACACAAACAAACAAACAAGAACACACACACACACACAAACAAACAAACAAGAACACACAAACAAGAGCACACGCACACACACACACATACACACACACACACACACAAACAAATAAGAACACACACACACACACACTAATTAAACCTACCCATCACTGAAAACTTTATGCATTTTTACATGATTAATAAAAAAATTGTCTAGTATGTTTTTAAAGCCGTGTACCAGTGTAATACCCATGTCATTATACAAATGCCTGTCCACAGAAACACACACACACACACACACACACACACACACACACACATACGCACAGTAGCCGCGTTTCCATTACCTTTCAAATTGTGCGAATTGAAAATTGAAATTGAAACAACTTGTTAAACGCGCGCCACAGCGCCACCCAGTGCATGTGATCATAACTGCGAGTTAGTGCTTGGGATTTATCAGGGATTCACTGTATTTACGACCCGCAAAGTATTTATGGCTTCATAATAATCGAATAGTATTGTATTTTTTTAATAATAATTACAGATTTCGAAAATTTGAATATTCATGCACATCCCTAGTGTCACGGGATACTGGGTGAGAATTCACTACTTATTTCATTTTAAGATTTCATTGATATGCTAACGCATACAGTGCACTTTAAGATGTGGTTTAATGGCACGTTAAGATGAGTGTATCACAGTATTGCACACTTAAAAGTACACACGTCCTCCTCTCTTCATATTAGGATACACTCATCTTTGCCATAAGCACACATACATAATCATCTGTGTGATTGACAGCTAAATAAGAACGGCAGTGCTTTTGAAACCTCACGTTTGATGTGTATTTTAGGCCAGAGCTCAACAGTTAGTCCAAAGGAAACCATAGAAGAAGAAAAAGAGTGTTCCCGAATACTTTCATAAATAGTCATCACGTCCTCCTCCCTCTGTTCATCATTTGACTAACGGGGGATTTGTTTAATTAGTTGAGATTTGCGTTAAGCATTCATAATTAGCTGGAGAACACGTTCTTAATTTGCCCGTGAAACAAATGTGTCACGGCTGTGGAAATCAGCGACATCTAGTCAGACGAGCCTCCGCTTTGAAGCTGTCGTTGGTGGCCTCGGCGTGACCGATCACGCTGGAGTTATCTGAGCAGAAGAAGGAGATCATAAACATCAGTCGACTGGAAATGATATTTAATAAATGCCCCCGACAGGCATTAGTGTGTGGCAGGTCTGCTGTTGCTTTAGACCGGGAACATGAACCGTGTGTTAAAGATGATGCCATGTTTCCATCACATGCTTCCCGGCATTAATGTGTTAAACACAGTCGGCGTGGACAAGGCTAAAGCATCTAAAGGATTTTAGAAATGTTTGCTTCTATGTGATTGAGCATTTTGTACAGGTTAACGTTTGGCTCCTGTTTAAAGCTACACTGTGTAACTTTTTTTAGTTTATTCTTCGCTAAAAACTCTTAGTTCTTTCAAAAATATATGTGCTCATTAATGTATATTTACTTCGTTCAAGTAATAAAGTATTCTCGTGAGTGTATAATATGCCATTGAAAATACATACGGGTGAGGGGTTCGAATGTCGGTCGCCATGTTGCCCCTCCATCTTGAAAGTACATTAGCCAAAGAGGGACATACCCGTTAATTCAAGCTTCGCCTTTCACGTCTCCGCAATTCACTGGCACCGGCCCCGTTTTTATTTTTTCCTCTACCTCTACCTCTACCTCTCCCTCTCCCTCTCCCTCGCACCTCCGTCACATCAACTGATCTCTGCTCACGGAGAAAATGATATAGCCTACAATGTAAACTTTGCCTTACGCTAGTGATGTCGTACAATATACAGAATAACGATAGCACTGATAAAAGTTACTTTACTAAGATTAGCTCGCATTCGTCTGGGACTGATAGCTGATGTTAGCAATGAAATGGTAAAAAAATAACGAAAACATAAAACTATTATTCATTTTACACAGATGTCATAACCTATATGTTAACTGACAAATTAAATTACTGCAAATTATAATAGTTTTCTAAAGTAACCTCATCACTTGAAGGAATACTCATGGACGAGGTCGAACTGGAAGCCATGTTAATCTTGGACTACATTGGCCATCGTAGGAGTTAAAACGAAATCGGAATTGAGAGGAACAGAAACTAATATTCACTGGATGGTCATTCACCTTTTCACCGCTAGATGGGGGTAAAAATCACACAGTGTAGCTTTAAAGGGGTGGTTTCACAAGATGTAAAATAAGTCTCTGATGTCCCCATGAGTGTGTGTGAAGTTTTAGCTCAAAATACCCCACAGATATTTTTATATCGCATGTTAAAATCGTCACTTTTTGAGGGTTAGAAAAAACAGGTTTTGTGTATGTCCCTTTAAATGCAAATGAGCTGCGGCACAGGGGGCGGAGCTCCAATTTCTGAATGGTTAGTTGATGAATTTATGTGTCTGATGTAGAGTTAACTATCTTCAAGTCAGTAGCTATGTGTCCATCCACACGTTTTTATCCGAATTAAGTGATATCGAACGAAAAATGCCGTATGGAGACAATCGAGTGAAATTCGATTGAATTCATGAATATCGACTCAAATGAAATGCGTTCGGTCTCATCGGATTTGATCTTGATCGATATACGGCTTATGCGGTAAACGCTGATGGAAACGTTATTAGCCAAATAAATAATGAATTGCATTTTGTCCAGCAAAACTTTGTCCGCAAATGTTGGCTTGAATGTTGTGCAATTCAGTGCGAAAATGAACGGAAACACCTTAAAATATTTAGAATCAATTCAATATACCAATTTGATCGCACAACAGCACGTGACGTCATTACACACAGGTTTTTTTTCGCTTTAAACCCGTCGGATGAAAACACACTTTCACCAGCTTTATTCGCATGAGTTTTTTTTACCGAACTTCAGATAATTCGATTGACAAGTGGATGGAAACTTGGCCATTGATTAGCATATTCTGTCATAATAATCTATAAATCGTGTTCCCAGGGGCGGGGTTTATGTAAATTTTAGGGTTGGTGATGTCACTAACCAATGAAGAACCTTATTGTAGTCTCTACCAGCCGTTTGTTGTAGTCCTTAAAAAGTGATTTCTGTAAAAGCAAATATCTCCCTTTGCTTTGAACTTTGAGCGTTGTAACTTTGCAGATGTTGTTTATGATCAAACAGCAACATTACACACTAATAAAGTTAGAAAAGTGAAATCATAATCAAACACCCCTTTAAAAATGAGGTGAGAATGAGCATCTGCAATGTTTTGTCCTCCGCAGGAACTTGCTCAGCGATAAGACACCGGCTAGACCCTTGTCCTCGAGTCCCGTCAAACACGACATCAAGGATGACGCAAAGATGGTGAGTGTTATCCAAGATCTGGCCTCTCAGCTTGAACTTCCTTCAATAAAGCTCTGAAACCAACATGACCACAAAAATACAAAGCTGTAGACCTCACAGGAGTTTTTCACCGATCGGCCACACAGAATCACCACGACCTTTCAAACCAACAAAACTTCCATATCTGTGGGTTATAACCAGGATTGTTCCCATGTGTCCTGGTTTTTATCAGGTATTTGGGTTCAGACACCTTCCTGTAATGTGAGTTGTTTGCTCAATGTGAACTATCCCCTTCCCTCAGTCCTATTACGCTTCAACGGTATCCATTAGAATTGAGCTTTATTGGACATTTCCTCGCTTCTCATTCCTGACGAGCCAAAGCTGAACTCAGGAAAGTGAACTTGGAACAACAGTTAAATTATATAGTGCTGGATTCTCCTGATAAAAACAGCAGCGCCTCGAAACAAAGAGCGGCGGGACGTCATGTGACCCTGCGCAGGAATTTACAGATGTGAACATCTGGTGTGCCATGAAGAGAGTATGTCCACTTCTATATCAAACATCTATAAACATTTCAATACTTATTTAATTTGTGGCAATATACATTATAAAATATATGTTTAGTTGGAATTCACCGAAATGAAAACTTTTGGCTAATGCCGATAACTGATAATTATTTATATTTGAAAGCCGATAACCGATATATCGGCCGTTAAATCTAAATCCAAATTTTTATATATAATTTTTGAGAGCCTGATTACAAAAACAAAAGTATCACTATTAAAATCCATGTTCCAAACACACTAATTATAATGTTTTCATTATAATGTTATGTAGCTGACATGACACATGTTGCACTTTACTGTATTTTCTTTTTTTTAAGTGATTCCAATCATATTTCAAGTCAAACATGTCATGCCATCGGGAGAGTATGTCCATTTATATATCAAACATCTATAAACATTTTAATATTTATTGAATTTGTGACAATATACATAACTTAATGTTTAGTAAGGATGCACCGATATGCAAATTATAGCTGATACCGATAATTCTTTATATTTGAAAGCCGATAACCGATATATTGGCCGATAAATCTAAATGCACATTTTTATATATAGTTTTTGAGAGCCTGATTACAAAAACAAAAGTCTCACCATTAAAATCCATGTCCCAAACACACTAATTATAATGTTTTCATTATAATGTTATGTAGCCGACATGACACATGTTGCACTTTACTGTATTTTCCTTTATTGAAGTGATTCCAATCATATTTCAAGTCAATAAGTTAATATTTATTGAATTTGTGACAATATACATAGCTTAATGTTTAGTAGGGATGCACCGATATGCAAATTTAGGCTGATACCGATAATTCTTTATATTTGAAAGCCGATAACCGATAATTATAACCGTCACCGATAACCGATAATTATTTATATTTGAAAGCCGATAACCGATAATTATAACGTTAACGATAACCGATAATTATAACCGTCACCGATAACCGATAATTATAACCGATACCGATAACCGATAATTATAACCGTCACCGATAACCGATAATTATAACCGTCACCGATAACCGATAATTATTTATATTTGAAAGCCGATAATTATAACCGTCACCGATAACGGATAATTCTTTATATTTGAAAGCCGATAACCGATATATCGGCCGATAAATCTAAATCCACATTTTTATATAATTTTTGAGAGCCTGATTACAAAAACAAAAGTCTCACCATTAAAATCCATGTCCATAACACACTTAATTAATGATCTCATTATAATTTTATGTAGCCGATATGACACTTTACTGTATTTTCCTTTTTTGAAGTGATTTCAATCATATTTCAAGGAATTTCAAAGCATCATGTTGAACAGTGCGCATCTGAAGAGTCTCAGCTGAAGGAAATAATACATTATTTATCGGCTTTAAAGGAACACTCCGACTTTTTGAGACTTTAGCCTATTCAACTTATCCCCCAGAGTTAGATAAGTCCATACACACCTTTTTCATCTCCGTGCGTGCTATAAGTCTGTTTGACGCACCCACCGCTAGCCTAGCTTAGCACAAAGACTGGATGTAAATGGTTGCAGCTAGCATACTAATCCAAATAAGTGACAAAATAACGCAAACATTTTCCTATTTACATGTTGTGATTTGTATAGTCACAGTGTGTACAAAAAACTAAGTCACATGAGACAGACATATTTTAACCGTATAAATACTGGGAACTATATTCTCTGAAGGCGAAGCACTGCTACTTGGGCGGAGTGATAACCGCAGCACTTGAGACGCGCCGTGGTGAGGAGCAGAGAGTTTGTTCAGAGCGCGGTTATCACTCCGCCCAAGTAGCAGTGCTTCTCTTTTGATTCATACAGTATCTTTCAGAGCTTACAATGAATAGTCAATATGTCCTTCCAAATGATAAAAATAGTGGATTAAAGTGGTTTTCAAAGGTCACATCACACCCACTATATATGTTCCTGACTGAGGAACGTTAGATTGTACTGTTATTATCATGCGTTGAGGCTGTGTAAGGCTTCATAATCTCTGCCCTTGTCTAGCAGGTTTAGTTTTAAACCCAGTGATGGTGGTGAATCTCCATCCCTGGACGTGGTTTTCCGTGTCTTTGTTCCTCACTGTGTTTTTCTCCTCAGGCGGAGGCTCACAGGAGGCTCGTCTCCTCTGATGATAGTGACTTTGAGGCTCGCTTCAACAGCTGGAACCTGGGGGTAAAGTCGGAGGATTTCTCAAATATTTCCCCCCTTATCCACCCATTCCTTTCAAATTCAGTTTTCAGCGTGTATTTTCATATCTGTGACCCTGGACCACAAACCCAGTCTGGAGCCGCACGGGTATATCTGTGGCAATAGCCAACTATACATTGTATGGGTCAAAATTATCCATTTTTCTTTTATGCCAAAAATCATGAGGATATTAAGATCATGATCCATGAAGATATTTAGTAAATTTCCTACCGTAAATATATAAAACATGTATATTTGTGAGTGAATGCAGCACAATCGTGAACATAAATGCACAACTTTAAAGGAGATTTTCTCAATGTTTACATTTTTTTGCTCCCTCAGATTCCAGATTTACAATAGTTGTGTCTCGACCAAATATTGTCCTATCCTAACAAACCATGCATCACTGGAAATATTATTTATTCAGCTTTCAATTGATGTGTGGTTTGCTAGGATAGGAAAATATTTTTAAAAAATTACCCTTGTGACTGGTTTTGTGGTCCAGGTGACAGCGACCATTTCATATGAACTGAGCCCAAAAAAAAAAAGACTGTCATGGAGACCTTCACTGATAATTTTAGCATTGATGACAATGGAAACACAATTTGCCTAATGGTGTGAAACAATGCTAATTCATCTCTGCACTTCAACGTGCAGTATTTCATCAAAAAACCTGGCCAGTTTAACAAGGTGCAGCGTCATGCCATGCGCATCTCAATGAGGTCGTTGGCATTCTTTGCAGTGCACACATGCTTTTCTATGTAAATTAGGCTTATTATAGGATCTTCACCAAAATCAGCGCTATATTGGTCCCATACCATTATCATTGCACTATTGAAAATGGCCATTAAGTGAATTTTTAGCTATAACAACAGCAGTAATTCTTCAACTGATGGAGAAGAGTTTCAGGTTCACTTTATTTTACTGTGTCCTTGTTACATACATGTACTTACCGTAGTAATAACAGTAAATTATGCATAATTCATGCAACTAACCCTCAACCAAACCCTAATCCTACCCTAACCCTATAGTAAGTACATGTATTTGATTAATATTTCTCAGTACTTAAATATAATTACACTGTAACAATGACACCTTGAAATAAAGTGTAACCAGAGAAAGAAAAAAAAAAACACAGATAGGTTACATTGGTGTACGTCACATTTTGTTATTACATTCGGAAATAATGTAACATATTGACAAATAAATCAAAACGTGTATGAACAATTATAAATCACCTCACTCCACGACAAATCATGTAAATTCACAACAGAACAGGAATGAAAAATATAAGTATAAACCAACGGTAAATTATTGTTTGTCATTCATTATAAACAGCATTTATTATAAATGTCATGCATCAAGCCTAAACACATTTATTAAATGAAACTACCTGCATGTGGGAAATACGCTGTACGAATAATCTTTTGCTCTCACGTACCTCTCTCTGTTTTGTGTGCTTGACATTAATTGTGTTTTGGAATAGTGTTTATAGCTTGAAAATATTGATTGCCTAGACTTTCAGTTGATAGACAAAAAAAATAGGAGATAATATAATTGATATATATATATGGCTGTTTTTCCCTGCGGTATCAAAATTGGTATTGAATATCGATATTTTTAAAGTCCCCCCAATCATTTTATCCCTTAAAACGTCAAAATTTCAAACCAAAATGACATATGTAAAAAACAAATCCTTGAAAATATGTCTTCATGTCTTAAAATGTCTTGAATGTAACTCGACATCCTTGCCTCATTTAGTATGCGCGGTTCTATAAATATGCAAATGAGCCCCGCCTCCACTCAGAGATCCACTGGTTGACGATCACACGTTGATCTGATTGGTTACAAGGTAGTGTGTGACGTCAGAAACACCAGCGATTTCACACCGTGTTTTTGAGACTGTCTTTGGTTCACTGCAGTTTTAAGCAGAAAATACTCAGCAATGCTGTCGACTTATGAACTTACACATGGCTAAAAAGCATATTAAAAACACCACATAGACATATAAACAACATTAAAAGCTGGATTTACACCACAGGGGGACTTTAAGGTATCTTATCAAAATTAGAAATGGCATTATCGTGACAACACTACGCAGCACATTTTAGATTATGAAAAGAAAACACAATTTTGTACAGTATATATTCCAGAAAATGTCACTATCAGTGGCCGTAGTTCATTTCCAGCGCATCCTGAGTTTGAGTTCTTAGTTAAACCTTAAAATTGAACAAAAAAGAGAAAGCATAGCATTGCTTGCCATGGATGACTACACCATGTGGGAGGAAAAATGTGCTGGAGCGATTGCTCAACACGTTGGCATGCTGAGTTCTTGGGTTCAAAGCGTTTGAAGCTTTATAGGACTGTGTTGGCCTCCAGATTTCCTCAATAGCCACTTCTGACTTCCCAGCAAATTGCGAAACCTTGTTTCATCAGAAAGTTTATGCAGAAAAACAAGAGTCTGAACTGTGCTGTTATCAGAGAGTGTAGTGTTGAGATAAGTATGTGCACTAGTGGCTCCGGGCCCCTGTTTTCTGTGGGCACTGATGCTGGACTAATCGACATCTGCATCATGTGTGGACGTGGAGCGTAGCACTGGAAACCGATGCGATAACACTCTCCTGCCGTCCAGCGCTGTGGCCTGAAGACTCATGAACAGTTCAGGGCCCGTATTTATCAAGCATTACTCACAAGAACACTGCTAAGAATTGACTTAAAGGGGTATTGTATAATATTTCGGAGGATCTGTTCAATATCATATACATAATGTTTTGAGGGGTGTATAAAGATCTTACATAATGAACCGTTATGTTTTTATTACCTTAGAATGAGCATTTCTATCTACACACACATCGACATGTTTCTACGGTGGCCCTGAATGGACAAACGGGTTTCGTCACTGTGTTGTTCTTCGTGCAATGAAGCTAAAGCTAAAGTCAGCGGATAAAACACTGACACAATGATGAACAGGTAACAATAATAATCGCAATAACATAGATATCGTTTTACTGAATAATTAAGTAAACCTAATTTCATAATTTATCTTTGCAAAGAATCCTCATTGACATCACTTCCTGTCGGGCACCGTAACTTCAGTTGGGTGCACTTCACAACCTCACCACTAGATGCGCTAAAACTTACACACTGCGCCTTTAAAGAGTAAAACTATTCTTGTTTGGGTCAAATATGGACAAACCCAACCAAGGGTTTACATTTTTTTAATTAAATTTTAAACCCATCGGTTCCGCTTGTCCATATTTGACCCAAACATGGGTTGAAACAACCCAGCATTTTTTAGAGTGTAACCACTTGATAAACCTCTCGAGCTGTCTTAAATAACTAAGAGTGATTCTTAGCTTTAAGAAGTTTGATAACTTTAGTTTGAATGTAGGAGTACATTTCATGAATTTTCAGCACTTAAAACTAAAATGGCACTTATAAACCAAATATAAACCAAAGCTTGATAAATACGGGCCCGGAGCACTTATTGAACACTTTTTACAGGGTCATATTACATTCATAAAGTAGCAGTGTGTAAATTCTGTTGCTGCTAATCTCACCAAAATGTAATTGCAAAACAAGGACTGTTTGCAAATGGTTTACCAGACACTTCCCCAATCTTTGGTTGAGCCAGAACACACAGATACTCTTCATAACTCAACATATGGCTTACTTATAGTTGACTTTTCACACTATGTGTGGCACAACACACTTTTGAAACGTAACACCCAATCCTCTTTAGGCATGGTGTGAAACATTGTTTGTTGGGTCATATATATATACCAACAAACATACGTTTGCTCTGCTAGAGGCCCCTAATAGGCTACGGCCCCTGGCTGAGAACCACTGTTTTAGACCTCATTGACAAGCATAAGCATAATTGCTGTGAAATACTATTCATTTTAGTTATTTGTTACGCTTATATTACATCTGTCCATTTCTCCAAACACGTGAATAAAGTAGGCTCCGCCATTTTACTAGCCCAGGCTTTGTAACCAGTGGAATCTCATATACTTACCTATATTTACACCCCATAAAAATAAGACTGAGACTCGAATGCCAAGCTTGTGCGCCAATTAACATAAAAATAATGATTAAAATAAAAATAAAACATAAGATGTTGGGTTTTGAAGTGGTGTAGTTGAACTTTGTGTGGATGTTTGGTGCAGTTATGACTAGGACATTTCTTTCCTGTGATTTGTGTCATTTTGTTGTATTGAACTAGTGGTGAACCACATTAAGTCCCTGAACTTGACGGTATTGGACCTGGAAAGTCCTTGAAAGGTCCTTGAATGTGAAGTTAACCGAGGTGTGGGAACCCTTGTCTACGGTCACATCAGAGAGGACAGACTCATTGCTTACAGATTACGGGCTATAGCGACAAAACACAAACTCAGTGGAGGAAAGAAGAGTTTTTAAAAGGACGGGAAATGTCCTCGCTTCACACAATACCTCTGTGGGCTCGAGGTCTGATGTGTGTAAACACAGCCAGTGTAGGGAAGAGACTGTACTTAATGACACTCTTTGAAGTCATTCCACATTGTTTATGACAAATAAAAGGAGGTCAGAGGTGGATGGGAGATGTTTGGGACTTACCAAAAGAGGAGGAGAGTAAAGTTGTGTTGTATTGTTTTATTTTTACAGATAGAAAAGCCCAGATATCTGCGTGAGAACCCTGTCCCTCTGTCTCCGGTAAGCCAAACAACATTGAAAACACACATTTACAGTTAAATCATTTCAATTAAAGCATGATTTGTTCAAGGAAACAGGCAAAATAAAGAACAAAAAACTAAAGAACAAATATAAACAGAAGATACACATTAAGTAATCAGTGCTTGATGTTTTTTAAAGCAATATAACAGCAGTTGAAAGTAAATCTAAATGATTGTGTACTACAAAAAACGCAAATACATTGGCCAGCTCAAAGCGTACAGCAAGGCACTGACTCTGCATTTCTGGCCAATGAAATAAAAAAGAGAAAAAATGCTAAAATTCATGCATGTACAGTACGGGTGAAACTCGAAAAACTAGAATATGGTGCAAAAGTTAATTTATGTCAGTAATTCAACTTAAAAGGTGAAACTAATATATTATATAGACTCATTACATGCAAAGTGAGATATTTCAAGCCTTTATTTGTTATAATTGTGATGATTATGGCTTACAGTTTATGGAAACCCCAAATTCAAAATTAGAATATTGTGAAAATAAGCTGTAAGCCATAATCATCAAAATTATAACAAATAAAGGCTTGAAATATCTCACTTTGCATGTAATGAGTCTATATAATATATTAGTTTCACCTTTTAAGTTAAATTACTGACATAAATTAACTTTTGGACCATATTCTAGTTTTTCGAGTTTCACCTGTAAAAAAACACTTAATAAAAAAGTGATCAGAAAGGGTAACCTTTCTCGAGTTCTTCATTCTAATATTTGGTGCTACCAAAACTGTAGAACTGTTATTGCAACTTTTTTTCTTAATCATTTTGGTATCGACAGTACTTTTGACTAGGGAAAATATGAAAATTTGGGCCGATACCAATAATTCTTTATATTCGAAAGCCGATAACCAATATATCGGCCGATAAATCTAAATCCAAATATATATATATATATATATATATATAATTTTAACCTAATTGCAAAAACAAAAGTCTCACCATCCATGTCCCAAACACACAATTATAATGATGTTCTCATGTTAATTTTATGTAGCACTTTACTGTATTTTCCTTTTTTGAAGTGATTCCAATCATATTTCAAGCAATTCAAAAGCATCATGGTGAACAGTGCGCATCTGAAGCGTCTCAGCTGAAGGAAATAATACATTATTTATCGGCTTTAATATATCGGACAAATTTTCTTATCGGGCCGATAACATTAAAAATGAACATGTATCGGCCGAAACCAAAATGGTGGCCGATATATTGTGGATCCCTATCTTTGACATCCCAAGTTTTTCCGTATTTGCTCATTTTTTGTCTTTGTCTTTTATATGAATAGATTTACAAATCGAGTCTTGGCAGAAACAGCACTGTTTGTGACGAGACCTCCCCAGTGAAAGCCGATAAGGAGGTAAGAACTTGATGTTCTCTCAAAGTGCTTGTAATGTGCTGTAAATGTCTTCAAACTGGTCCAGTCCCCTATAGTTCAACTAAAAATGAACAATGACAGTCTCATTGCATGGAAAAGAACAGCATAATTCTGCTAAACGTCCTAATTTCTTCACAAAAGCAAGACATCCCCACGGGTTTGGGACGACATGATTAAATGATGACAGGATTTTCACTTAACCAGTGACTTTTTCTTCAGTGCTGCTGTCTTGTTGTGGTTTGTCACTTCTCCACTTCTTAAGTAAATGCTGTATGATGGCTGGTTGCTTTTAATAAACTCAAGAAAGCGATGCTGGATGACAGCTTGCTCACACCTTACCAAAGCCAGCCTCTCTGAGTTTCGCTTGTTTAGGGACACCGACTTCTCCTAAGAGCTTTACAAACCCTGTTTGTGATGACAGTTTCCCGCTGTATGTGGGTTTAAGCTGAAAATCCCATAGAACAAGCTTCTCTTTGATGTCAGTTGCCTGGTATTGTTGAGTATAGTGAGCGTGACCTGCTGTAATCACACTTCCTCTGGGAAGAGCAGTGCTCAATTAGGTCAACTTCAGTCAAACAGCATCATCAGTGTTCGTCTTCACTAGAAAACAGCCGTTTCCAGAACAGATAAACACTCTTTTGAATCGGCCCTTAAAGGGATAGTTCACCCAAAAAAAAAAAAAAATTAGTCCATGATTTACTCACCCTCAAGTCATCCTATTTGTATATGACATTTTTCTTTCAGACTAATACAATCAGAGTTATATTAAATAATGTCCTGGCTCTTCCAAGCTTTATAATGGCAGTGAATGGTTAATAATAATTCATTACATTTATATAGCGCTTTTCTGGACACTCAAAGCGCTTTACATAGAAGGGGGAATCTCCTCAACCACCACCAATGTGCAGCATCCACCTGGATGATGCGACGGCAGCCATATTGCGCCAGAACGCCCACCACACACCAGCTTACTGGTGGAGAGGAGACAGTGATGAAGCCAATTAGTATATATAATTGTTTCTTTTCAATTGGTTGTTTCTGTTTTGAAGTCCATCAAAGTGCATCTATTCATCATAAAAGTGCTTCCATCTGTCATAAAAATTCATCTATCCATCATAAAAGTGCATCTATCATCATAAAAGTGGATCTGTCCATCATAAAAGTGCATCCATCCGTCATAAAAATGCATCTATCCATCATAAAAGTGCATCTATCCATCATAAAAGTGGATCTGTCCATCATAAAAGTGCATCTATCCATCATAAAAGTGGATCTGTCCATCATAAAAGTGCATCTATCCATCATAAAAGTGCATCTATCCATCATAAAAGTGCATCTATCATCATAAAAGTGGATCTGTCCATCATAAAAGTGGATCTGTCCATCATAAAAGTGGATCTGTCCATCATAAAAGTGCATCCATCCATCATAAAAATGCATCTATCCATTATAAAAGTGCATCTATCCATCATAAAAGTTCATCTATCCATCATAAAAGTGCATCTATCATCATAAAAGTGCATCTATCATCATAAAAGTGCATCCATCCATCATTAAAGTAAATCCATACAACTCCAGGGGTTATAAAGGCCTTCTGAAGCGAAGCAATGCGTTTGTGTAAGGAAAATATGAATATTTAAAACTTTATTGACTAAAATAACTATACACAAGTCGACTTACGCCACAAGAGTAACACTTGACGGTGTGTGGCGTAGATGTAGGATTAGCGTAAGCTTGCGGTTCAAACAAACAGGGCCGGGCAACAAACTCAAGCTCCTCCCACAATTCTCACACAAATTTAAGTTGTGCGTCATTACGCCGTGTTCGCCCGTAAATCGATGCGTACGGCCGTCTGCCCGAAGCGAGTTATTGTAGTTGATAAAGTTTTAAATATGGATATTTTTCTTACACGAACGAATTGCTTCACTTCAGAAGGACTTTATTAACCTGTGTGGAGCACTTTAATTTATGAAAAATCCAAAAAATCCAAAAAATATACCCATTTACTCCCATAATAAGGCTTGGAAGAGCCAGAGCATTTTTTTAATGTAACTCAGATTGTGTTCGTCTGAAAGAAGAATGTCATACACACCTATGATGTCTTGAGGGCGAGTAAATCATGGGCTAATTTTCATTTTTGGGTGAACTATTCCTCTAAGTCTCCAGGGCTGGCGTTGGAAAGATTAAGCCACCACATTAACTCCACACACTGTTAAGCGGCGAGATTCTGAGATTAAAACATAGCTTTGCTGTGAGCGGAGTAGAGCGTGGTGATTAATAACAGGTGTCAGCAAGAGGAGCGTTTGGGGTAATGTCTGCAGAAGCGTTCGCAGGTAATGGGGTGAAGGGTGAGTCGAGCGCACCTCGGGAGCCGCTGGGCTTTGATGAGGGGAGATGGTGCATGCGTTGCCCTCCGCTGCCCCTGATTGAGACGACTAGCGTTGAGGGCAGAGTAACACAAAGCTCATTACCGCCACTACTTTTGTTCTGCGTTCTTGGCGTTCTTTTTTCTTGTTTACTTTTTCTTTGCGATCTGACCTGATGGGTTTTCTCTTTATTTCTCCAATACGTTTCCTGAAAACTGTTTTGCTAACTTATCTTGTTGTGGTGGGACACGTTATGATTTAAACTTTAGTAAAAACAGCATTAAAGTTAGCGTTTAGAGATCACAGTCAGAGAGTCACTTCAAAACTTACTCTGTGTTTTGTTTGGAGCATCACACAAAAAGATTCTAGTCTTGTGGCATTTCACAAGGCAGAGTTATTAATAATAATGCTAATAAAACAGGCAAATATGTGACCCTGGATCACAACACCAGTCTGGAGTCGCACGGGTATATCTGTGGCAATAGCAACTATACATTGTACGGGTCAAAATTATCCATTTTTCTTTAATGCCAAAAATCATTAGGATACTAAGATCATGTTCCATGAAGATATTTAGTAAATGTCCTACCGTAAATATATAAAACATGTATTTTTGTGAGTGAATGCAGCACAATCGTGAACATAAATGCACAACTTTAAAGGAGATTTTCTCAATGTTTACATTTTTTTGCTCCCTCAGATTCCAGATTTACAATAGTTGTGTCTCGACCAAATATTGTCCTATCCTAACACACCACACATCAATGGAAAGATGATTTATTCAGCTTTTATTCATCTCAATTTAAACAAATTGACCCTTTTGACTTGTTTTGTGATCCAGGGTCACACATAATAAAATATTATTTTGTAAAAACATACTGTATGTTGGTGAATATGACTGTTTATTATGTATTGGTGCACTGGTGCACTGGCGTGAAAATGTAACGTTTATGTCCGTACAATTACAGACCGATGTATAAAACTCTCGGACATATTGTAAAGAGCATATTGTATGTGTACATCACATTTTTTTGGGGGGGAAATCCAGCGTTTAGTCGATCCTAATAAGCGTTCATTGTCAGTTGTAAACACGATGGCTTGCTTTTTCCATGAGGGGGTTTGGCACCATCGCATCTTTGTTTGAAATTGTGTTGAATTCAACCAATCAGATGACGACTTTGTAACACCTAAAGTGTGTTCACAATTGTGTTTGCCATATTCAGACGTTCAGTCCATGGGTGTGTGGCGTCTGAGAATAGGATTACCCAGGGTTCACTATTTCAAGTGTGAAAAGCCCTATTCTGTGGTGTATTCTGCTTATTTGACAATCACATTTTTTTTGTTTGTTGCATTAACACATTTCAGTTCATAGAGCCAAGCCAGTGATTCGATTGAGATGTCATCAGTGTGTCTGGGGAAGCTTTTTGGTGAAAAGTCACCCATATTCTGACTCTGAAAATAGCTGGAATCACAGACTCAACCCGCAGTGTGGCGCTAAAACGTAGCAGACGTTTTGTGAAAACACTCCCTGAGGAAATGTGTGAAACCGATGCTGGGCAAAGAAAAGACATAACAGCTGCTCTCGTCTCCTTCGTCTCCTCCTCCCACCCTTCCATCTCTCCGTCTACTCTTCAAACAGCAGCGCATCTCTGTGAGCTTAACAGGAGTAAAAGCACCAATGTCATTCGCTTCACTGATTCCAGGGAATCTGAGAACCCGGAGGTGTGCGCTCGCCCGCCCGCCGCACCCTTTCAGACGAGAGTTTCAGAGCGCCACTGATGTAGTTTGACAAACTTTTTCTAAAAGCACCAATTGAAGCTTCAAAAAAAAAAAAAAAGACAAGAAAAGAAAAAAGTGCCGCCCACGTTTGCGTCTGCGCTGCCGGGATGTGTTTGACTGCGCGGCTTCAATCAGTGCAATCTCGTCCTCTGACAGGTCTCATGTGGTCCCTGAGATTGCGTACGCGACGCGAGAGCTGTGTCTCAGGGTTGAGTGGAAGTAGGGCAGGTGACTGTAGCAAACTGTGTGTTTTGCTCTTAGAAGATCCTTTACAGCCTCCGGATAATGCTGTCAAGAGATACACTTATGCGTTTGGTTTCTATAAATTGCGTCTGGACATTTTAGGGTTTATTCATGAAGCCTGTCTGGATATTGTGAAATATATACTCATTAGGAGCTTCTAAGGGGCGTGATCTTCTCCCGCGCTTGGACTATATCTCAACCAGGGGCGTTTCCCTGAAAATTTAATGAGGAAATAAAAACAATATAGTATAAAATATGACATTAATCGTTCTTTTTTTCTAAAGTGACACTGTTGAACTGAAGTTATGGTCAACAGTTAAAGGATTAGTTCACTTTCAAATAAAAATGTCCTGATAATTTACTCTCCGCCACGTCATCCAAGATGTTCATGTCTTTCTTTCTTCAGTCGAAAAGAAATTAAGGTTTTTCAAGGAAAACGCTCCAGGATTGTTCTCCATATAGTGACTTCAATGGGGTCCAAATGTCGGTCTCAGTGCAGCTTCAAAGTCTCGACACGATCCCAGCCAAGGGTCTTATCTATAGAAAAACCAGCCGTCATTTTATATAAAAAATAAACATTCAGCCATTCTGCTTCTACCGACTGTTTATTGCCACAGGTATGCAAATGAGGAATGTTTAAGTTACGCCCTCATCCAAAAGCAGGGCGGGGATATGCAGCTCATTTACATTTAAGGTGGTATACACCATAACAGCTCGTTTTAAAACAGGCCCCAAAAAATGACATTTTCAAATGGTTATAATAAATGATCTGTGGGGTATTTTGTGCACAAATACATTCTGGGGACACCCAAGACCAATGTTATATCTTGTAAAAAGGGACATAATAGATGCCCTTTCACGTCTTTTCGACTGAAGAAAGAAAGACATGGACATCATGGATGACATGGGGAGAGTAAATGATCAGGACATTTTTATTTAAAAGTGAACTACTCCTTTAAAGTGTTACCAGCTTTTGAGTTTTAACAGACCCTAAAGCGTTTGGTGGGGGGTAATTGAGAATAAAAGGGGGAAAGTCACATGACAGGAGGCCATTGCACTATGATTGGCTTATGCTGTTCACAAGGTAAATCTTGTTTTCATGCACATACCTGAAATTACTTGAAAACTGAGCGTTTTTTAGTGATAAAATGATCTATCTTATAATGGAAGTGCATTCTGGAATTGAATAGTCGTTTATGTGTCTTGTTGTTAAGAGGCCGTCTTCGATTACACATGCGCTGCCACAACTAACATAGATTGAGGGAGAAAAATGCACAAGTTAAATTAAGAAAAATCATTCTGCCAAGTTTGAATTTCTGCCTAATTATCCATAAATATGTGGGTCAGCTTTGAACAAAGTTAATTTGTGTTTTCATCCCCATGCATTTGAGGGGAACATTTGGAGAATATACACTGTGCTCAACTGTAACTGGCCTTTTGTTTAATATGTGTTAATATTACAGTAATATTAATAATACGGAACGGAACTGAAGTGATATCTTTTTTCAATGCAATCGATAAATAAAACGTGGCACAGTGCCAGTTGCGCTTGTGTGAACAGTGTTGCCATGGACAACAGTAACTGGACAACTGGATGCCTGTGGTCTGCAAGAGAAGCCGCTCTGCGCGTTTTCATTTGTGGTTTCGCTTTTCGGTAACTTACAGCGAGTGTGTGTGTCGTCTGAAGGTTTTAGATCCAGTCACTGTTCTCCACCGTCAGTTTTGTGTTATACACACACCTAAAACGCGCCCGCGCGTTTGCCGACCCCAGAGGGTTAATAAAGATTCGACGGGTGAACTCGATTGGACTCTTGTTGTGTCAAAAGTGATACGATTTTTTAATTTCTTCTTTGATATTACTTTTGTCACTGTCACTACAGTGACTGGCTTGACTCCTGTTGCACGTTCACACAGGCAGTATTTGAGACACTAAAGCCCTATTCACACTGGATTAGTATTACCTGGTGACCTCTAGTCATTTGTAATAATTGCTGAGGTTGTCTGTGATCTTAATCCCGTGCGGAATCGGCCATGTCTGTAATTTGGAAAGTAAAAATCCCCCCCTCAAATGGCCGGGGTCAATTTTATTAACATAAAATAACCTGATTGTGTTTGATCAATGTTCTGACTTGTGCAATTTCCAGCATTCATTTTTCATCTTGAATCAAAATCCTGTCTATTCATTATATGCATTTGAAATATAGGGCCCTATCTTGCACCCAGCGCAATTGACTTTGAACACCGACGCATGTGTCATTCCTATTTTGCACCCGCGCACAGCGGACTCTTCCCTCCACAGACGCACGTCGGTAAATTAGGGAATGAACTTGCGCTCGCGGGGGCGGTTCAGCGCAAAGAGGAGGCGTGTTCCGGCGCAAAACTTCCCTGGTGCTATTTTCCAGTTTTAGAAAGCAATTGCGCCACTGACCAGGAGAAAAACAGTCTAAAGACAGTGGCGCGTTGCGCGTTAGTCATATGGTATTTTAAGGGCGCATGCTTGAACATAATGTAGTGTGTTAACGCGCATACACTTTGATTCTCTAATATAAACAGACGCAGCAGTTTTCATTTTTACAAATCATACATTATTACAAGGAAAAATATTAACACACGAGGGAAATCATTGTTGTGTCCGTGAAGATGTGAAAAAGATCTATCTAGATAAAAAAAAAAAAAATCTAGATTAGCTTACACATTTACCCAAATTATACGCCTGTTTAACCGTAGCTGATTTGTGTGGTTTCTCCCATCATCCCCAATGTCACTTCTCTGTGTTTTACGGCCCTGACGAGAACGTCGGTTTCCTCGGCTGTGAACCGCTCCTGGCGTGCGCTGGCAAATCCGCCGTTATAATAGCGATCCGCCGTGGAACAAGCACGCCGGCTCTTAAAGGGTATGTGAGAGGACGCTCTGATTGGTTTATTTCACGTTACGCCCAAACCACACCTATGAATAATGAAGCTACTTCAGACCAACCCCTTTTAGATTTGCGCCAGGCGCAAGAGACATTTATCCCGCCGTGAAAATAGCAACAGCGCCGGGATCCGCCACAGAGTTACTTGCGCTTTGCGCTTTGACACTTGCGTTTCAGAGCGTTACAATAGGGCCCATAGAGTTGGATTCTGTTTTAATGTAAGTGTACCTAAAATAACAAGAGTTTGGTAACACTTTATTTTACAGTGTCCTTGTTACATACGTTACATGTACTTACCGTAGTAATAACAGTAAATTATGCATAATTACATGCAACTAACCCTCATCCAAACCCTAACCCTATAGTAAGTACATGTAGTTAATTAATTAGTCAGTACTTAAATTTATAATCACACTGTAACAATGACACCTTAAAGGGATAGTTCACTTTAAAATTTAAATTCTGTCATCATTTACTCACCCTCAAGTTGTTTCAAACCTGTATTAATTTATTTATTCTGCTGAACACAAAGAAAGATATTTTGAAGAATGTCAGTAACCAAACAGTAGTCTGTACCCATTGACTTCCATAGTATTTTTTTTTCCTACTATGGAAGTCAATGGGTACAGTCTACTGTTTGGTTACTGACATTCTTCAAAATATCTTTCTTTGTGTTCAGCAGAAGAAATAAATTAATACAGGTTTGAAACAACTTGAGGGTGAGTAAATGATGACAGAATTTTAATTTTAAAGTGAACTATCCCTTTAAAATAAAGTGTAACCAAGAGTTTAATATACAGGTTTGTGCCTGTTAATTTATTTTTATTAATTAACCACTTCTTTTTTTATACATATAGGATTTGTATTAAATCTATATTCGTTGAGAATCGAAATCGAATCGAATTGAGAGCTTGCAAATTGAACGGGAACATCCGAATCGATACCCAGCCCTAGTTTGTGTTGCAAATGCCTTTACATGAAAGTAATTTTAGCAGACATTGTTATTTAGAGCAGTTTGCAGAATGTAAGAATAATCTTAAAGTGATGCTTAAGGTTTGGCTCTAAGGGACCAGCTGGAGAGCCGGGTAACGAGTATATCTGAAGGGACACGTGGTTGCTCTTACAGTAAATAGGGACACTTTGGCTATAGCGTTAGACCATTTACAGGTGAAACTCGAAAAATGAGAATATGGTGCAAAAGTTCATTTATTTCAGTAATTCAACTTAAAAGGTGAAACTAATATACTATATAGATTCATTACATGCAAAGTGAGATATTTCAAGCCTTTATTTGTTATAATTTTGATGATTATGCTATTAAAACCTTTTCACAATATTGTAATTTTGAATTTGGGGTTTTCATAAGCTGTAAGCCATAATCATCACAATTATGACAAATAAAGGCTTGAAATATCTCACTTTGCATGTGATGAGTCTATATAATATATTAGTTTCACCTTTTAAGTTGAATTACTGAAATAAATGAACTTTTGCACCATATTTTTTGAGTTTCACCTGTAATGAAGATTCATCATCACAATTTTATACATGTGTGGCGCTATACATCTTGTGCTTGTGTAAATGTTCTCATCAGCCAAACACCGGCAGCTGATGTGCTGTTTATTACGCTCTATACACAAAACAGCTTTTGTGAATCACAGAAGATCCTCTCTCGGGTTGACGAAAGCCTCCTGGGCTGTATTCAGGTTTTTGATGTGTAAATAAATACATTGTTTACGTAGAACACATGAGATGTCTTCATGATTCGAGCCTGAATATGAAATGACACTATGGTGTATATATATATATATACTAGGGCATGGTGATATGTTAAAAATAGTTATTTTTTCAATTAATATTTTCTACAATTGCATTACGCTGTCTCTGCACTCAACCCGATTACAGTATATCTGCAATTCTGTCCGTGTAGTTTTGATGTCAATAGAGAACATCTGGCTTTTTAGTGTTTTCATTTTGTTTTTCTCTTTATCATGCAATCTCTTCATCAGGAATAAGCAATGTAATCGAATATAGCCGGTAACATCGTATTCTGTGGCAAGCCAAAGACTTTTAGGGATGGGCAACTTAAGTTCTCAGTTTTTCCTGAGCCATGTTTTGTAGTCCTTTGTAGTTTTTCCTTGTTTATTATGCTGCGTTCACACCAAACGCGAATAGAGCGTCTGGCGCGAGTGATTTCAATGTTAAGTCAATGTAAAGATGCGTTTACGCGCGTCTGGAGGTCCTGCGACGTGAATGACGGCGGTGATCCACTTGTCCGTGTGACACTTCTGGCGCCCAAGTTGAAAATGTTTTACTTTGGCGTCAATTCGCGCCGCGTTAACCAATCAGGAGCATGCTTGCTGCTGTCACGTGGTGAAGTGACATGTAAACGGGGGCAGGCCCGCTTTTCAGTTTATAATGTAATTTTAAATGTTTGGTCTCAATAACTTATTTTATATGTTTGGCCTCAATACATTATTTTGTAATATAACTAAATGCCCGCGTGAAAGAAGGAATGACATTGTTCAGCTGTATGTTAACTATGTGACACTGAACACTTGCAGTCGTACATTTCTGAACGAGATGAAGAAAAACTCACATAATTACAAAAGTTATTTGACCTACGTTTAACGAGTCATAAATGTATTTTAACTTTATATAATAGAACCAAAGCTATAGATTGTGAATTGAAACATTTCTCGTTCACCAGCGGCAGACGTCAGGAGGACTAGTCGAGGTGAGGCTGCTCCAGCGGGTTACATGAGCGCCCGTTGATCACCTGGATCTCACAACTCCGAAACGTCAGATCAAATGTTTTAAATAGGCGCTATCTTTATAAATAAACAGATTTGAGCTTTAAACAACTACATTCTCGACTGAACAACTCTTAAAACTACATTTGGTGACAAAATAACAGTAGTGTTTTTAAATGTCGCTGCCTTTCTTGCAAACAGAACCGCCTAGCACTTATCCTCCCACAAGAAGCGGATTTTGCCTCGGGCACGCGTCAATTTAGCTTCAAACGCTAGCTTTTTACGCGCGTCCATTGTGCACGAATGCATTCAAAATGTTCAAGCGTCAAACTAGACGCGAATTTGATGCTCTATTCGCGTTTGGTGTGAACGTAGCATTAGTGTGCCCAGGTGTTTCTAGTTAGCCCTTGTTATCTTGTTTAGCTTGTTTGCCTGTGTATTTAAGCCCTGTGTCTAGTTGAGTAGTCTAGTCCAGTCTTTGTGAGTTCTTGCCATGGTGTGTTGGTTGTTCTGTTCCCGAGTCTGTCTTTGTCAAGATTTGAGTTTGTTTAAGTGTGTTTGTTTAATAAAGTGTGCAACCTTGTTGATACACGAACAGCACACGTTGCTATCTGTGTTTAAACTAAACTCAGTTTAGCCTCCAGACAGTGTAATGCACTACCCGAACACAAACTAGCTGTCACAGTGTCTGGTGGTTCCCTGGGTTTAACACTAGAGGTCTCAGTTTTCACGGTGTCTAGGCATTTTCACTACATTTCCCATAATCCTGTCTGTCACTGATTGTTCATTTCCTTCAGCTGTTTCTCGTCACCTTGTTTGCACTTGTGTATATATACCCTGTAGGGCTGTAACGATACAGCAAACCCACGATTCGGTTCGTATCCCGATTTCTGACCCACGATTCGATACAAACCGCGATTCTTGCGAGGAGGGAGGATTTTAAAAGCCAAATAAATAAATAAATAGCTAAAGCTATAACTCTGTTTTCTTGTAACAAAATACTTTTGAAAAACAAACAGAACTATACTCCATTGTGGAGATGATTCGAGCATGTTAAAAATTCTTCTGAGGTAACCGAGGCTTACTGTCTGTGCTGTAAACCACAAATAATATATTGCCTATTCCGCATGACCCGCATCTCAAGCGCAGGAATAACGCTTGCCACAAAGCTATATATAGAGAAATGCACACTTCCTACGAATTAGCCTAAGCCGCCATTTCTTTATGTTTTGAATTAACGTTAAATCAAGTAAAAGTATTTCAAGCTTTCTAAGTTTCGATTCGTTCATGAGGTGAGCTCCAGTTCACGCGCGCGCCGGTGCCACACACACACACACACACACACACACACACACACACACACACATACATACATACAAGCAAACACCGCGTGCTTTGCTCACTTGCTCTGGTGTTTGCTTGTGTGTGTGTGTGTGTGTGTGTGTGCTCGCGCGCGCGCGCGCGCGTGTGTGCGTGTGGGGGAGAGGTGCGATTTTTAAATAATAATCAAATGATACCCAGCGATCTTCGAATATTATTTTTGCTTGAAATTCCCATACCTAATATGTAAAAGACCCCATCACAGCCCTAGGATCTATTCTGGACGAGAAAGATAAGTCTGGGAAGGGGTGTGTCGATCGCGATCTGCCTTCTCACACCGCGACACAGGATCGTGGATCTGAGTGTCGCGATTTCGGTTTAATATCGTAAATCGTTACAGCCCTAATACCCTGTCTGTTTCAGTGTTTGTCACGGAGTCCTTGTATATTGTCCCCACACTTCCGTTCCTGTTATCGTGTGTTCTTTGGATTGTCTTTTGATGGATTTTGACCTTTGCCTGGACTGACTGTGAGTACGGATTACCCCATTAATAAATACTGCAATTGGATCTTCTTGTCTTGTGTGTGATCGTGACACTAGCAAACTGCCATTCAGAAACAATCCACTTCTACTCACTACATCTACATATTATTGTCCGTCAAAAACACCAGACGCTCATCTTGATCTTCAGCGAGTGCTGAGCGCTTTTTGTTGACGATGTTTCCAGCTGATGAAACACACACTCGGCTCTGACCGATGTGCCAGAAATGCTCAAAGTGTGTCGTTACACGATTTTTGCCACCAACTGAGAGGGTTTTCGTCAGCACTCTAAAAAATGCTGGGTTGTTTCAACCCAAATTTGGGTAAAATATGGACAAACCCCCAAAAATTATATTTAAAAATGTAACCCAATGGCTGGATTTGTCTAGCCTGGCTCCGCCCTCTTACGTACTCCCGCTCAATTTTCATTTTCCTTCAGTATGTCGTCTGGGTTTGCAGTGTATTCTTGGGTTTTCTCCGGCCAATTTTTTACCGGTCCAATCAGAGAACAGCAGTTGAGGTCGTGCGCTAGTTTGAGTTGTAGTTTCGTCACGACCAAACGTTAGCGATTGGTTACGGCAGATCCAGAGTGACTCTGGGCAGATCCAATAGTTTTAAACTTCAACTGAGGTTTTAAACCCGCCTTCAAGGAAGTTAACGCTTGTCAATGGAGAGTGCACTGTAAATATTGTTGGTTTGTCTTAAAAAAGTAAGACACCTGGTTGCCTTAAAAATTTGAGTTCATTGAAATTAAACAATTGAGTTAATCAACAGAAACTCAAAGTATGATGTTATCTGAACTACATTAATTATCTAAGTTGATTTGACAAAGGAAAAAAAGTTGTGATTACAAATTATGGAAATATATTTTACAGTGTGGCCAGACTCTCTGCACAAATGAAAGGTACGAGAGTCTGCTAGGGTTTGTCCATATTTGACCCAAATTTGGGTTGAAACAACCCAGCATTTCGTAGAGTGTAGCCATTTCTCAAATTAACAACTGTATACAGGATAACGAAAACAAACCGCGCCAGTTACGTCATCATCACGTCTAGCGCCTCTTGACACACCACAATTTTGTATGCACTGTTTTGCATTTGAATGCGCAGTTTCGCCGAAAGTTCGCCGAATATTCAAAATCAGAATTGTTGTTTGACAGCCCTATTGCTGTTATATAATGTTACGATATTTTTTTGCAGTAAGTAATTTTCTCACTGACCCAGCATTCAAAGAGGAAGCTCAAACCCAATGGAAAGTTTCCCAAACCGTTGATCAAGCATCAGTTTCCATTACAGATTAGCGCAACATTTGAGCGATTTTCTTCTAAATGTCGACAAAAAACGATTGCGAAATGACGGTGTTTCCATTAACCGATGTTACGCGACTAAAACTTCATGTTTTCCTCTCGCGATAATCAGTCCAGACATCATGGCGACGGATGTTGGTAGGTTTATGTATATCCCAGCCACTGCACTGGCCATTATTATTAATGTAAGGAGAGGTGTGTGTGTGTGTGTGTGTGTGTGTTATCCAATCATTAATGTCAAGGAAACTCTTATACTGTGAGCGGCTCATATGAGGAGTTTCTCACTCAGTTCTGCTTCGAGATCTTGATTGTGTTTCTCTGATGTTCAGAATCCAGTATTCCTGTCATTATTTTGTCTTTTATGAGTTTAATGAAGAACTGTGTCTCGTCTTCTGTCCAAACACACCGCGTCCTCTACGTCAGGCGACTGTAAATGCACAAAAACTGTTTCCATTGCAGTTTTGTGAAATATTCCTGTTTCGAATTGCCTGAAAAACTCCCTCATGCGAGCGTAAAAACTTGTTTGCGATAAATGGGAGTTTTTGCGACCACTCCAGTTGAGTTGGTTTCTCCTGTGTGTTGTATCTGGCCTGTGGCTCTGTGAATGCTCTTGTGGCCTACAGACGTCTGGATCTCTCTCACACACACACACACACACACACACTCGTTTACTCTGGCCGTACAGTGCCCTGCAGCGGATCTGATAAGCCAGTAGATCGTGTCCCACGCTGGTGGCAGACGTTGAAAGCCCTGATCCGCAGTCAGCCGGAGGCTTGGGAGGCTCACACAAAAATCCTGCTCATGCCACATCAAAACATGCTTCCCTAAATACATGAGAAGAAAGACACCGCTCCAGGAATGACCGGCGGCCATCGTGACGAAAGTTTCAGCAGCACTCATTGTATAAGCGGAAGTGTGTGCTTACACCTCTCCTCTGTGTGTGTGTGTGTGTGTGTGTGTAGAGCATGTTCTGACAGGCCGGTTCAGAAAAATGTTGAACTTTCGATCTCAGAAATCTCGAGGCACATTGGAAGCCTGAGGTTGCTCAAGGTGAGGGAAGGTAATTAGCGTTTGCTTGCTAAGTACAGGTGACAATCAAAAACCAGTTACAAACAAAACAAACTTGTATTTTAAATTGGTCCTCGATCATAAATTCATCTCCATATGATTCCCATGCCATACTGTATAGTGTTGCCCTGAGCTGAGTCAGTGGGTGCATCTACTGTTAAACTGTCTTTAAAGTACAAAGCAACCGTGTGGAAGCTTCACAGAATAAAAAAGGCATTTTATCTCACAATTGCGAGTTTACATACAGAATTGCGTTGTGTAAAGTCGCAATTGCGAGATAAAGTCAGAATTGTGTTATGAAGTCAGAAGTGTGAGATATAAACTCGCAATTCTGCCTTTTTTTTCTCCGAAATTCTGACTTTATATCTCGCAATTCTGACTTTATATCTCGCAATTCTGACTTTATATCACGCAATTCTGACTTTATATCTCGCAATTCTGACTTATATCTCGCAATTCTGACTTTATATCTCGCAATTCTGACTTTATATCTCGCAATTCTGACTTTATATCACGCAATTCTGACTTTATATCTCGCAATTCTGACTTTATATCTCGCAATTCTGACTTTATATCTCGCAATTCTGACTTTATATCACGCAATTCTGACTTTATATCATGCGATTCTGACTTTATAACACGCAATTCTGACTTTATATCATGCGATTCTGACTTTATAACACGCAATTCTGACTTTATATCTCGCAATTCTGACTTTATATCATGCGATTCTGACTTTATATCTCGCAATTCTGACTTTATATCATGCGATTCTGACTTTATATCTCGCAATTCTGACTTTATATCATGCGATTCTGACTTTATATCACGCAATTCTGACTTTATAACACACAATTCTGACTTTATTTCTCGCAATCTGAATTTATATCTCACAATTCTGACTTTATATCTCACAATTATGACTTTATATCTCACAATTCTGACTTATAACACACAATTATGACTTTATATCTCACAATTCTTACTTTATATCACGCAATTCTGACTTTATATCTCGCAATTCTGACTTTATATCATGCGATTCTGACTTTATAACACGCAATTCTGACTTTATATCTCGCAATTCTGACTTTATATCATGCGATTCTGACTTTATATCTCGCAATTCTGACTTTATATCATGCGATTCTGACTTTATATCACGCAATTCTGACTTTATAACACACAATTCTGACTTTATTTCTCGCAATTCTGACTTTATATCTCACAATTCTGACTTTATATCTCACAATTATGACTTTATATCTCACAATTCTGACTTTATAACACACAATTATGACTTTATATCTCACAATTCTGACTTTATATCACGCAATTCTGACTTTATATCTCGCAATTCTGACTTTATATCATGTGATTCTGACTTTATAACACGTAATTCTGACTTTATATCTCGCAATTCTGACTTTATATCATGCGATTCTGACTTTATATCTCGCAATTCTGACTTTATATCATGCGATTCTGACTTTATATCACGCAATTCTGACTTTATAACACACAATTCTGACTTTATTTCTCGCAATTCTGACTTTATATCTCACAATTCTGACTTTATATCTCACAATTATGACTTTATATCTCACAATTCTGACTTTATAACACACAATTATGACTTTATATCTCACAATTCTTACTTTATATCTCACAATTATGACTTTATATCACAATTATGACTTTATATCTCGCAATTCTGACTATATCTCGCAATTCTGACTTTATATCTCACAATTCTGACTTTATATCTCGCAATTCTGACTTTATATCACAATTCTGACTTTATATCACAATTCTGACTTTATAACACACAATTCTGACTTTATCTCGCAATTCTGACTTTATATCTCACAATTCTGACTATATCTCGCAATTCTGACTTTATATCTCACAATTCTGACTTTATATCTCGCAATTCTGACTTTATATCACAATTCTGACTTTATATCACAATTCTGACTTTATAACACACAATTCTGACTTTATAACACACAATTCTTACTTTATATCTCACAATTATGACTTTATATCTCACAATTCTTACTTTATATCTCACAATTATGACTTTATATCTCACAATTCTGACTTTATAACTCACAATTATGACTTTATATCTCACAATTCTGACTTTATAACTCACAATTATGACTTTATTTCTCACAATTATGACTTTATATCTCGCAATTATGACTTTATAACACACAATGACTTTATATCTCACAATTATGACTTTATAACACAATTCTGACTTTATAACACACAATTATGACTTTATATCTCACAATTCTGACTTTGTAACACAATTATGACTTTATATCTCACAATTATGACTTTATAACTCACAATTATGACTTTATTTCTCACAATTATGACTTTATATCTCACAATTATGACTTCATATCTCACAATTATGACTTTATAACTCACAATTATGACTTTATTTCCCACAATTATGACTTTATATCTCGCAATTTTGACTTCATATCTCACAATTATGACTTTAGAACTCACAATTATGACTTTTTTTCTCACAATTATGACTTTATTTCTCACAATTATGACTTCATATCTCACAATTATGACTTTATAACTCACAATTATGACTTTATATCTCACAATTTTGACTTTGTAACACAATTATGACTATATCTCACAATTATGACTTTATATCTCACAATTATGACTTTATAACTCACAATTATGACTTTATTTTTTCACAATTATGACTTTATTTTTTCACAATTATGACTTTATTTCTCACAATTATTACTTTATATCTCTCAATTATGACTTCATATCTCACAATTATGATTTTAGAACACAATTATGACTTTATATCTCACAATTATTACTTTATATCTCACAATTATGACTTTATAACACACAATTATGACTTTATATCTCACAATTATGACTTTATATCTCACAATTATTACTTTATAACACACAATTATGACTTTATATCTCACAATTATGACTTTAGAACACAATTCTGACTTTATAACACAATTATGACTTTATATCTCACAATTCTGACTTTGTAACACAATTATGACTTTATATCTCACAATTATGACTTTATAACTCACAATTATGACTTTATTTCTCACAATTATGACTTAATATCTCGCAATTCTGACTTTATATCACAATTCTGACTTTATATCACAATTCTGACTTTATATCACAATTCTGACTTTATAACACACAATTCTGACTTTATCTCGCAATTCTGACTTTATATCTCACAATTCTGACTTTATATCTCACAATTCTTACTTTATATCTCACAATTATGACTTTATATCTCACAATTATGACTTTATATCTCACAATTATGACTTTATAACTCACAATTATGACTTTATATCTCGCAATTATGACTTTATAACACACAATGACTTTATATCTCACAATTATGACTTTATAACACAATTCTGACTTTATAACACACAATTATGACTTTATATCTCACAATTCTGACTTTGTAACACAATTATGACTTTATATCTCACAATTATGACTTTATAACTCACAATTATGACTTTATTTCTCACAATTATGACTTTATATCTCACAATTATGACTTCATATCTCACAATTATGACTTTATAACTCACAATTATGACTTTATTTCCCACAATTATGACTTTATTTCTCACAATTATGACTTTATATCTCTCAATTATGACTTCATATCTCACAATTATGACTTTATAACTCACAATTATGACTTTATTTCCCACAATTATGACTTTATTTCCCACAATTATGACTTTATTTCCCACAATTATGACTTTATATCTCGCAATTATGACTTCATATCTTACAATTATGACTTTATAACTCACAATTATGACTTTATTTCTCACAATTATGACTTTATATCTCGCAATTATGACTTTATATCTCACAATTATGACTTTATTTCTCACAATTATGACTTTATATCTCGCAATTATGACTTCATATCTTACAATTATGACTTTATATCTCACAATTATGACTTTATTTCCCACAATTATGACTTTATATCTCGCAATTATGACTTCATATCTTACAATTATGACTTTATAACTCACAATTATGACTTTATTTCTCACAATTATGACTTTATATCTCGCAATTATGACTTTATATCTCACAATTATTACTTTATATCTCACAATTATGACTTCATATCTCACAATTATGACTTTATAACTCACAATTATGACTTTATTTCCCACAATTATGACTTTATTTCTCACAATTATGACTTTATATCTCTCAATTATGACTTCATATCTCACAATTATGACTTTATAACTCACAATTATGACTTTATTTCCCACAATTATGACTTTATTTCCCACAATTATGACTTTATTTCCCACAATTATGACTTTATATCTCGCAATTATGACTTCATATCTTACAATTATGACTTTATAACTCACAATTATGACTTTATTTCTCACAATTATGACTTTATATCTCGCAATTATGACTTTATATCTCACAATTATGACTTTATTTCTCACAATTATGACTTTATTTCCCACAATTATGACTTTATTTCCCACAATTATGACTTTATTTCCCACAATTATGACTTTATATCTCGCAATTATGACTTCATATCTTACAATTATGACTTTATGACTCACAATTATGACTTTATTTCTCACAATTATGACTTTATATCTCGCAATTATGACTTTATATCTCACAATTATGACTTTATATCTCACAATTATGACTTTATATCTCACAATTATGACTTTATAACACACAATTATGACTTTATATCTCACAATTATGACTTTATATCTCACAATTATCACTTTATATCTCACAATTATGACTTTATAACACACAATTATGACTTTATATCTCACAATTATGACTTTATATCTCACAATTATGACTTTATATCTCACAATTATGACTTTAGAACACAATTATGACTTTATATCTCACAATTCTGACTTTATATCTCACAATTATGACTTTATATCTCGCAATTATGACTTTATTTCTCACAATTATGACTTTATATCTCGCAATTATGACTTTATTTCTCACAATTATGACTTTATATCTCGCAATTATGACTTTATTTCTCACAATTATGACTTTATATAACTTAACACACAATTATGACTTTATATCTCACAATTATGACTTTATAACACACAATTAATGACTTTATATCTCACAATTATGACTTTATAACACAATTCTGACTTTATAACACAATTATGACTTTATATCTCACAATTATGACTTTATAACTCACAATTATGACTTTATTTCTCACAATTATGACTTTATATCTCACAATTATGACTTCATATCTCACAATTATGACTTTATAACTCACAATTATGACTTTATTTCCCACAATTATGACTTTATTTCTCACAATTATGACTTTATATCTCTCAATTATGACTTCATATCACAATTATGACTTTATAACTCACAATTATGACTTTATTTCCCACAATTATGACTTTATTTCCCACAATTATGACTTTATTTCCCACAATTATGACTTTATATCTCGCAATTATGACTTCATATCTTACAATTATGACTTTATAACTCACAATTATGACTTTATTCTCACAATTATGACTTTATATCTCGCAATTATGACTTTATATCTCACAATTATGACTTTATTTCTCACAATTATGACTTTATATCTCACAATTCTGACTTTATATCTCACAATTCTGACTTTATATCTCACAATTATGACTTTATTTCTCACAATTATGACTTTATATCTCACAATTCTGACTTATATCTCACAATTATGACTTTATAACACACAATTATGACTTTATATCTCACAATTATGACTATATCTCACAATTATTACTTTATAACACACAATTATGACTTTATATCTCACAATTATGACTTTAGAACACAATTATGACTTTATATCTCACAATTCTGACTTTATAACTCACAATTATGACTTTATTTCTCACAATTATGACTTTATATCTCGCAATTATGACTTTATTTCTCACAATTATGACTTTATATCTCACAATTATGACTTTATAACTCACAATTATGACTTTATTTCCACAATTATGACTTTATTTCCACAATTATGACTTTATATCTCGCAATTATGACTTTATAACACACAATTATGACTTTACATCTCACAATTATGACTTTATAACACAATTCTGACTTTATAACACACAATTATGACTTTATATCACACAATTCTGATTTGTATTGTGAGAAAAAAAGTGTCCATAAAAACAAGCTTCCATAACTGTCATCATTATGTGTGTTAAGTCTTTATCTCCGCCTCTCTGCTGTTTCCTGTCCAGTGTTAATCATCTGTGTCCTTCTGAACAGACAGACTCTTTCCTGATGTCTCACAGTGCCATACATGTGGTTTTGTGTTCGCTTTGAACTGTCCTAACTGACTTCAGTGAGTGATCTTAAAAGCAACGAGGCTGGAGGTGTTGTTTCTCTGAAACCCAACGCTGTAATTCAGACGCTGCTATGCTTTGGCTTTTTGTAAATTGGTCATATCATGAAAACTAACTAATTTATGTTTTTGCAGGATGATATGTTCTCTTTTCATCAGTATTTTTAGTTTATGTGGCTATAAGGCATCAAAGAGGGGAAAACACTTTTCAATATGTCACTTTGGTGATCAAAGATGAGTTTAAGGGATACAATGATTGACTACAGGGGGTCAGAAAGAGTAAAAAAAAAAAAAAGGTCATGCAAAACTATATTGTGTTTTTGGTGCAATAAACCACTGCACATTCATTACCACTACACATTGACTTCAAAACAAATGTGATGTGTTTTTCATTGGTAGGTTGAGCTGAGGACTAAAGTCTTGGAGGCCAAACATCAGGAGGACACACTGAGGATGCAGCAGAAGCACGACGCCGAGATTCAGAAGGTGAAGGACACTAAACAACTGTTAGTCGATCAACCTGACAAAGATTTCTGAAAATACTTTGCCCAAAAATGAAAATTCTCTCATCAATCACTCACTGTCGTGCCATCTTCCTTCAGATGAACACAAATAATCCATCTCTGTGAGTCCATATAATCTCTCGTGCCACATTAAAGGGTTAGTTCACCTTTTAGTTAAAATATATATATTTTAACAATGTCTTTACTACCTTTCTGGGCCGCAAAGTTTCAATTACAACAGAAGCCTATGGAGGAGTGAGACCGCTCTCAGATTGAATCACTGTTTTGGTGATTGAAAAGGACTGTATAATTTGACTGAGTCTTTAAAAGGTTGTGCCACCAGGGGGCATCGATTAGAATGCAGACAAGATGTTCCGTTTAGGTGTTTTATTAAAATAAAAGTTTAAATGTGTGTGTTATAATAAATGCTATTACTAAGCAAATACAAACTCAGAAATGCAGAGTACACTATATCCCTGTTCAAAGATTAATTTGCTGCACATTAACTGCAACAATATACAATATTCTAAATTCAGCTGAACATATAATAATGCGCTGCAGAATTACTCCTTAAAATAAACGTTACACATTGTGCAAGAACAACAGACGTTATTTCAATTGAGACACGTAAGGCTTGCAGAGCAACACATCCATTAATTAACGTTCTCAACAATTAAACACACGGACGGCGCGAAGCTCCGTTCGCCATTATAACGTAACATTATCACGAGGTAAAACTAACAACAAACATCAATATACTTACTGGTAGTTGCACGCACACAATTCTAGGAACTTATAAATAAGTACAGCAACACTATCTTATATTACCTATATAAATATAGACTACACAGTCTTTCAACGCCAGTGCTCTCTTCCAAACTTTCCTGAAACTGAAAGTTAAACTGTCTCCTTCCGCGAGCCGCAGAGCGCAGTGCCGCTCCTGATTGGCTGATTCTCAAACAGCCAGTTTTATCTGCCTGATGAGGTCGTCCTTCGTCACAATCACTAATATCTTTATTAACGGGGTTGAACACATGAGGGAGAGTCATTACTGACAGACTTTACATTGTTGGGTGAACTAACCCTTTAAAGAGCGTCAAAAGAGCGTCTTTATTGTTTGAATTTTGTGATAAAATGGCAGAAGTGGACACAGTACACAACTTCTACTTGAGTAAAAGTACAGATACTACTGGTCAAATCTTACTGCGTTACAAGTAAAAGTTGTAAAGACCGATTTTTACTTAAGTACAAGTGCTATAAAAGTACATTTCAATGCATTGTTTTATTATTGTTGCATTGTTGCATGTAATACTTACAGTACCTTATGCCTCTGAATCTATGCCTATTGCCTACCCTCATATCAATATCACATGTATTTCTAGAACACAGTTGCAGTGAGATTGAATAAGTCACTCAATAACGTCCACAATGGGTTCGGACACACAAATGGCTGTTCTCAGTTTTTTGGCTTTTAGTATGAATATGTTAGCCTTACTGTTATCTATAAGCTAGTGTGCTTCAAAACAATGACAAAATTCGCATTTAGAAGACCAAAATCAGGTTGATGTCAGAATCCAATGTCAGATTGACATTAATCTCCAACGGTGTATTGTGGTTGAAAATCGGGTTGACGTCAGAAACCAACATCAGTCGAGTTCTGACGTCAACCACACTTTCATTTCCAACCAAAATGCAACCAAAATCATCATCTACTTTATACTCGAGGACCTTCACAGAAATGCAGTGGAGTAAAAAGTACGATATTTGTCTTTCAAAATGTAGTGAAGTTAAAGTAAAAAGTTTCCAGAAAAAACTATACTCAAGTAAAGTACAGATACTCCAAAAAGGAAGTACAGTACTCAAGTAATTGTACTTTGTTAGTGTCCATACTGTCCAGAATTTTAAAGCTGAGACTTTCATATCAAAAGTAATAAATCATTGTGATTTATTGGACAAACATTCAATTGTAAACACATAATCTAGCCTATTAGTCCTGTAAATTCTCAATTTTTTTAACAAAAACAGAGCCTATTATCATAGAGGCTTATTATCAGTAAAATATGAAAAAATCTTATTATGACAGAATTTTTACGACACTGTGTCAAAATAATGGAGATTGGGGAAGTCTAACGCGCCCTCTGAATTAACAATGTGTATTCATTATATTAAACACAAGAAAAAACTCAAAGTCCATCTCAGTTTGCCTAATGCATAAGATTTCGTCATAAACAATACATAAATCTGCTGTTAACGGGGGCCGAAAAAGAGTTTCACTGCAAAAAATGCTTTTCTTACTTAGTCATTTAGGCTTGTTTCCAGTCCAAATATCTAAATATTCTTAAATCAAGATGCACTTACTAGAGGAGTAAAATTACATAAGATATTAAGTCTTGTTTTCTGGGGAAATAAATCAAAATTAAGTGAGTTTTTGCTTTAAAAACAAATTCGATAAGAAACAAGATTATTTTAATTACCCCATTGGCAGATAATTTAGCATGTTTTAAGCAAAAACTCACTTAATTTTGATTTATTTCCCCAGAAAACAAGACTTCATATCTTGATAAGTATGTTGATGATGCACAGATGGACTGCTCACATCTTGAGACTGTTTTTTAACACCAATATCAGGCCAGAGTTGCACCATCAATCAAACAAACAGGTATTAAAATACAGTTCTAAAACTTCAAAACGGTCATGTGACTTCCTCCTGTACTGTGTGTTTCACTCCCAGTGGCGTCACACCTTGACATTGTGCCTGTTAAATGACCTAGGTTTACGGATGTGTGTATGTCACCACCCTTTATAAGCCGTAACATGATTCTTGGCAGACCGTTGTCTTTCATGTCATCGCTAAAAGCCCGTCGGCCCCCTGGACCTCGTCCTGCACACTCTGTCACGACTCTACAGGTGTCCGAGAGAGCTCTTCAAGGAGACGATGGGGAAAGTGTCCCTAAATGTTCCAGGAACTTCCCTTTAACCTCCTCTTTGCCTCGCTCTCGGCCGCTAGCTTTCATCTTCCACAGGCCAGCGGCTCACTGGATGATGAGCTCCGCAACAGAGTGCACTTCTGATGGACAAAAAGCAGGATAAATAATCCACTGATGGCCGCAGGATTTTCAGAGAGAGAAAATAATAACTTTCGGGAGGTTTGAACGAAGTTGCGTCTGTGTTTGAAGGGAAAGACCAGCTCTGAAAGGGTGCTATTCCCAACATTTCTGGACTGAACACTGTTGTATTAGGCCTGATGAGAGTACTTCTGTAAATAAGAGCTCGTATTGATGAGGACTATTCTTGTTTAGCAGGATCAATAATCCACTGATGGGATCGCTGGCTTTTCAGAGGGAGAAAATAATAACATTTGGGAGGCGTGTTTGGTTTGAATGAAGTTGCTAAAGGAAAAAGCAGCTCTGAAATGGTGCTATTCCCAAGCTTTCTTCTCTGAACTCTGTTGTATTGACCTTATTCAGAGCAGCGGCGTGAAAAGCGAGGCTTGTGAGGGATAGACTCGCCATGTTTTCAATGGCATCTGCTGAGAAAAAGCTGTGTAAAACTCTCCACAGCTCCACAGCTCGTAATATATTGACTGCTCATATTGATGTCTACTATATTGAAAGATATTGTGCAGTGTTTGGTCAGCAGAACAATCAAAAAACAGTTTAACCCTCTATGGTACACACATTTTTATTATTATTACATGAAATAGCTTCAATCATACAAATCAACAAATATTTTTGAAAGAAGATATTTTGGGGAGGTAGTTACTGTAGGAAAACTTCTTTCACGATTGCCATATGCCATATTGCAATGCTGTACCACAATGTAATATTATCAAAAAAGTAGTTTTTCTATAAAATTCTGATTTTCTTTTCTATTTAAGGTGAGACACGCCAGGCAAAAACATTGGTCAATTTTGAGATTTTGGGATATTTGTCTTCAATAACATGTCTTCTTTCAGACTTGTGGTGAAAAAAAGTCCAAAATACACATTTAGGTCTTTATTTTACTAACTTTGTCTGTTTGCGTCTGTAGATTTCTCCTAAATTCAACAAAAGTTGGCGTTATAAATCATCATGATACGCGATCTCTGTCTGCACCGTCATCACACACACCGCTGGACATCTCTCTCTCCTGTACAATGCTGTCGATCCAAATATGCTCATTTCCTTTTAATCAGCAACCAATCGTGAAAGTACAATGGGCATTTAACTCTAAAAGCGAAATCTCATTGGCTGATGTCAATTTCTGACGACGTGATTGGTTCAGATGCATCACGTGACGCGCTCTGACATTCAGATGTGTGTTTTTGACTGTTTTTTCTGCTCAGTTGAAGGCCATTAATGCTGTGTTTATAGTGTTGATGTGATTTAGGTGGTTTGTATTGTTGTTGCTGATGATTTGATGAGATATTGTGTCAGTAAATAGTTGTTTCCACTAAAAAAGTATGAATTTTTACATTACAAATCTTTAAATGGCTTTTTCTCAAAATGAGTTTTTTGTCATTCTCCAGTAGAAACATCTCAGCCGATGTACACCAAACTCTCCAGTTATACACTTAGCAGTATTCTGAAGATATGCTCAGAGGGATTTGTTAATAAATCATTCCTGGCCTGATTTATGGGACATTTTCATAAAAAAAATATGGCGAAATTTATTTTTTAAGGCTATGGACAGTATATTTAGATTTCCTAGGTAATGAAAGCATATATCCTGAAATCCCTCCGAACATCTTTTTTCATCTTATGTGTAAACTTTAAATCTAAATTTTGCACCTGGCTTTATCATATGTTCAGATCTATCTACTGAAAATATATGCAAAATTGTGCATATTTAATGAGATAATGCCTAATTTGCATAATTAAACATACACATTTCAAAAACTTGTAATACATTTTTTTTATGAACTTGTGTAAGTAATCAACTGAGGAAGTTTTACCCTATTCACCTGTAGTGTCTCGCCTTAATTGCACATTTCTTTTAGAAATTGATGGATTTATATACTTGAAACTCATGCAAACCAAAAATAAGTAGATCCCCCTACCATTTATATCCTTCCCAATCATTTGGCTAACTCATCCTCATTCCCATTCTCTCCGTAACATTTATGTTGCTGTATTCATTTTATTTATTTATACATAAATACAACTATACTACAATAAACACTTGAAATAAATAAATATCTGCAATCATATTGTTGATGCTACCATCTATTTAAAAAAAAAAAATCCCAATGAGGAAATACATTACTGCAATTCCACTGTGGTACAGCGTTATCATATGGACACATTGATATTGTCTCAATTTACAGTAAAACTATGTTAGACAAAGTTTATTTGTGAATAAAAATATCTAATTTACTTATCAAAGATGCTGCAAAATGAAATCCCCCTTGAGAAGAGATGTGTAGAGATGAGGTTATTTTCTGGAGCTCTTCAACCGGTGTGATGGCGACAGTGTGAAAGTGGGACATTCAAATGTCATGTGACTTAAAAACAGCACATCATTGGCTACCTTAAGGCCTGCCCTTTTAATTCCCATAGTGAAATATATTGTATTTTATATTGTAACAAGGAAATTAGTGGAAATTAATTGTTGTCATATGGCAACGCTATACCATAGAGAGTAAAATAACATTTGAACCCAGTGAAGAGATGTGTGTCTATCAAAGATGGCGCTGCTGTGAATAAGGTCTGTTAGGCCTCATGTGAGACCATCACCCCCAAACCCCCCCAACCCCAGAGAGTACTTCTGTAAATAGGCGCTCTTGTTGATGAAGACTGTTCTTGTTTAGGTTCTCCAGTGTGGACTGGGAGCGCAGGAGCTCAATAGCTTCCTCTGGATCTTGAACTCATTAATTCACCAATTCTTTGTGTTCAACGTTACATGAACTCTCGGTCTGTCATTGTGTCCGCTTTGCTCTTAATGAGCGCTGTTGTCTGGTTCTGGAAGATTCTGTTCTGAGAATGTCAATATTTGCTCAGGTGCATCTTTCTTTGAAGACCCTATAAACACCACACACACACACACACACACGCATGCAGAGCTGTCCGTTGGTGGGCTTGCTTTGTGTGCCCTGTCATGTCCTCGGAGCCGTTGATCTCCATAGGGTCCTTTGAGATTTCCAGACCCCTGGTTGTGACGCTGTTGTCCACCCTCACTGAGACAATGGCCGACAGTCTTTGAACTCCCACTCGGACACAGGCGGCTTGCTGAAGGTCAGGCCATCAAAGGAGTTACAGCGGTCCCCAGCAAACGGCCAAACCGCATCAGATAAAACACATTTCTGAAATGCCCCACCTTGAGCCCAGGCATCTTATCACCCACAGCTCAAGACTGGGAACAAGCCCAGCAGATCTGCTGTTTATTTGGAGCTCGCTAAATACGGGTTACACTTGGCTCCGTCCCGCCCCGCCACAAAGGATTTCTGAATTCCTTGGGTTCATCAAAAGCCCGCACTGTGTCGCACAATGGGCGGATTGTTGAGGACTGGCAGAACCGGTCCGTTGGAGTCTGGGAGCCCACCGTAGAGGTCTTTGAGAGATGAGGGACAAGGTCATGAGTGAGTTCCTCAGAGCGGAGGCTCGAGTCCTCTCAGATACTGGCAGCACTCATTCATGCTTCAGAGAGTCGGGAATGTTAACACTCAACGTGCTCCTGAGACGCATCAAAAAGAATACGTAACACTGTTTTCAGTGGAAAGATCACTCCGTTTCCTTTTATCCTTTTTTTTTTTTTTTACTCCAGAGAACAGAGAACTTCAATAAGCGACTTTTGC
>JARPMJ010007482.1:0-42545 GCA_033366665.1 Phoxinus dragarum | reverse complement strand
AGGAGCACGTTTCGTAAACTAAAAAACAACATTTACCGCTGCCCACTGTGACGTTGTTGAACCAGGGAATTCGTGTGTCCACCACGACAAATAAGCCTCATTGACTTTGTATGGGTGTTGTTTTCGTGGTGTCGACACGTAATTGTAACACATTACGTGCCACCACCACGCAAATCGGGGTTAAGGGGTCGTGTTCATTTCACGTAATTCTGTGAGATCAGGTTGCTCTGAACTCGCGCTTGGCGCGCTTGATGGTCACGTGATCAGCTCATGCAGAGAAGTGTGTAATGGCGGCCTGAATAACTGTTCATGCTTTGAAATGTTTATTTTTGACAAACTAACTGTGAAACAAATGTCACAAATGCTTTAAGAGTTGAAACAGACTTAAAATATGCACTTAGGTGAATAATTAAAGTAATAACTTGCTAGATTGGACTGTTATACCCATGAGAAAGTATGAAAAAAGGATGTTGTATGTTCAAACAGGTTAAATGAGAACAAGACAAACAATGAAAAGAGATTATAAGAGTTTATTTTTTGTGGTTTAAGAAACTAGTGATTGTTAGAGATTGATTTGTTGTCAATAAAGATACAATACAGAGGAGCTGGCAGAGAACAGACGCGATTCCCGACTCTCTTCTTCCTTTCCTGTATTTTCAGTAATTTGTCTGCTGGGTCTCCGGAGGCGGGGCCTGCAACACAATATCTGTATGACAGTACCATACTCTACAGTTCCCCCGTGGACTTTTGAGGAATTAAAAGTGGACTTAGGGCTGCTGGAGGAAAAGAAGATGTGGAGTAGACAAGGGGATAGTTAATATATAACAGAAAACTACAGAAATGACAGGATTATTTTTACAGATGCATCTAAAATATCAGATAAAAGGGTGGGAGTGGCATGAGCTGGGTCTGGCTGTAGGAAATAGGTTAAGTGATGATTTGGCAGTATACGGCAGAGCTTGTAGCTAAATGGTTTGCCCTGTTATGGGTAGAAAGTAATGGGGGGAATAGACAATCTGTCAGTACAACAGTACATTATTTTTAATGAAAAAGTATGCTGATGGTATCTGTGAGTATTGTCTTGGAAATAACCCAGAAACTGTAGAGCATGTATTGTTTTATTGTCAGAAATATAAGCATGAGAGGGAAAGGTTTATTGAGCAAGTAGAAGCCAATGAAATTATATTTAATTATATAAATATTTTATATAGAAGTTCTGATAAGATGTGTCAAATTTTGTTTTCTTTTTTAAAGAATACAGGGCTTTTAAAAAGAATTTAAAAGTATAGGGGAAATATAAGTTGTGGTTATACTCCAGTCCAGAGGTGGCGGTAATACAACAACAAGTTGTCAACCGCCAGATAAAAATAGAAGAAGAAGAAGACGAAGAAGAAGAAGAAGAAGAAGAAGAAGAAGAAGAAGAAGAAGAAGTAATGTTTGTAATACCAGAGCCCGTCTACGGAGAGCCTGTTCACTCCCTATTAAGTCCTATTGTACCGAATTTTGGTTGTAGTTCCACCAGAGTTCCACTGGGGGCGATCGCCCGAGTGCAAAATGAATGGGAGTCTATGGGGCTAGACGGCTAAATTTGTCCCTTTCAGCCGATTGCCGTTGAGAAATCTCAGATTTGATTGTAGGTTTGGCAAGTTCAGCATGGGTTATAGGTCGAAAATTGAATGAACGAGTACTTAGGTCCTTTTAATTTCTTACAGATTGAGTTGTTGTTGCCCGTAACACGCTAGCATTCTGCTAATGAACGCTGATTGGTCAGTGAAGGACTGGTTACGACCAGAGATACCGCTTGATGGCATCATGGCATCCGAAGCGGGAACAGAATGTATTCTAGCAGAAACTCTTCTAGCACGTGTGTTTACCTGTGTCAGCTGTGCTGGCGATGCCTCGAGAGAAAATAAAGTGCAGAGCGCGAAAGCACCACAGTGACTGAAGGATTGCCGTAAAGCAGTATCTCTGGTCGTACGATGTGTATGACGTCATTGACATTTTAAAAGACTTTTTAAAGCAAATAAGTGACTCTAAAAAATCTAACACCCAGCAATGTGCAATTTCTTTGCATCTCCTTTCGAATACAACATTCAAATTACTAGACAAAAAATTATATCTTGAGAAAAGTGGATTTTGAGGGGTATAGCTCCATAGACCTCCATTCATTCTGCACTCGTCCTGTGAGCGCCCTCATATGGAATCAGAGTGGAACTGCAACCAGTCAGAAGCCGGAAGTGTAGCGAGAGTGAACCTTCTCCCCTCATTAGACATTCTCTGGTAATACCCATAGGCAGTATATACGCACAACCGGCACATCCGGGAACTTAACTGTAAATTTTGTAACCGCCCCTTTTTGGGGGAAAACAAACCATATATTCCCCATAGACTTCAATACAAAATAGTGCTACAAAACAACGTCCGTACACAGCCGGCAGACGTGTATAACTTAAGAAATCACTTAGATGAAATATGTCGAGTAGTTATATGTCCACCCTGCCTTCCATAGAGCATGAACGATACATTTATAAACTTAATTTGGCCAACTTAAAAACATGTCCCTTCATTCTACCAGCGCCAAATTGGTCCAACAACCCCACCCAGTGGCCAGAAGTGTCTTACCCGGACATTTACTCGTACCTCATCGAGTCACCAGGTAGCCAGTGAATGATTTTACTTTGGTTTTAAGAAGTAAACATCTTTAAATGTATATATTATGTCTTTATATTTAGTGAGTGCACTTTTCTGTCCAGCCATACTAGCCTGATTTAGCTTTCGATAGCATCATCCGTAATTCATGATATTTTCATAAAAAGCAAGATATGGATGATGATGGCAGGCAGAGATGGGCATAAAAACATGGAAATGTATTTAAAATAAAAATACTGTGTGGAAAAATGTATTTAACTCTCTGATGGCGTATTGCCTGCAGCCATATTGCCTTCTGTCCGGATGTTTCGCTTTACATGGCAAAGGAATACATTTTAATTTGGGGTTTTTACTAATGTTATTGGTGCACCCAACCACACAACAACTCTTTGGCATGTTTTTAAGGGTGAATATCATAGACTGTAAAGGTTAATACACGTCTTCAGTCCGATACTGTGTGGCGCTCGCCGTTTGTTTTCCCCTAAAAGTGGGCGTGAACCTTTTCAGAGACGTTCTATGACGCTACGCCGGTTGTGCATATAAGAGGTAATACCCATACATGGTAATACAGTAGACACTATGGTAATACCCCTGCAGGCTCCTGCTTTTCGCCATTTTTTCCACTTCGCTCACTTCAGAACTGAAACTAATCTCGAAGCGACCTTATCTGTTAGGTAAGTTTAAAAAATGATTTTAAACTAACTGATGTTTGTGTACATTACTGCGAAGTCAACACATTTGCTGTAGTTTTAAGCGCGTGGTTGTTTTCTAAAGTTGCGGTATAACGTTCAGCTTTAAGACTGAATCACCCTTCACTTCACTTCACTTCACTTCTCGTTCTCCAACATTTCGAGCTGTATAATCACATCCCTCTTTCTCTCTCTGCGTGGGAAGTTTCAAGTCATTGTAAAAATTCTGCTAATATTTTCGAGGAAGACTTTGGGACGATTATTTTATTTTGAAAATATCATATTCCTGTCTGATCTGATCACAGTGCAATTAAACGTTTCAGGAACAGCATGCTAGATCGCTAAGAAAATCGGACAAAGCTGGTTAGAGAGAAACCGCTAATATAATAATAACATGTTTAAAAGCACAGGCTGAGGGCGGACTGGGACATACTTTCAGGCCTGGAAATATCACACTCATCCAGGCCATCCCATAAACCCACAACAAATTTTGAAACCACGGACAATATTTTTGTATGGCCATCACATATATTTTTTTTAAAAATCCTTAGGCTGGGACATGCACTATAATAGTTGAAATCTTAATATCCTGAACTGCACCTTTACTTCGATTTTACTTTACTTCCATTCTCTCCATTTTCTCTGATATATCTGCCTATATGTAGGCCTACCTGTCAGTTTTTTAGCTATGTTACATGTCTCCACCTTGTAGCAAAACAACCAGCTCATTGTAATTAGTTTGCACATAAAACACTTTCGTCAAATTTAAAGTGTGCATTACGACCATGTTTTTTTTTTTAAATCTTAAAAATAAATACTCGAGATTTAACAAATATAGGCTATAATTTTCTAAATGTCAAAATTAGAGCGATAATGACTGCATCATAAAGATATCTTTATAGAAAAATCCTATTACTGAACATGTTATGGCATTATCATGAGTTATGTTTTTAAATATGCGACTTGTTCATTGCAATGTGAACGGTGCCATAGAATGCATTGATAAAAATATTTATAATTGTTCTCTGATATCTATATGTAGCTTAGGAAAGGGCAAAAAATTCTCCATATACGATTTTCCATTTACAACCCTGGGATTTCTCCATTGAATGAAATGGGCTGGTACTTATTTGGAAGGGTCATGAACAATAATGTGGAGCTCTGCTCTAAATGGCTGTTTGACAGATTTGTATGCAAGAGCTGTGAAGTAGGCTACTCTGAAATACAAACTTGCAAAATAATCATATTTCAGTTCTCAAACAAAAAATATTTGAACAAATCGACAAGATGCATTGTCAAATGAGAATAGTTTCAACTTAAGTGGTGAAGGTCATGTTAGCTAGAAGGGGCGAGTGTGCTATCTGTAAGCAACCAAACTAATCTTAGCTCATGAGTTAGGCTAAAAATAGGCTAAATTATAATTCTAGTCTACCCAACAACAGGGATTGACATAGATGTATCTACAGTTGTAGTTTGTACATTTATATGACAACACAGACAGGAAATAATATTAACCTTTGTGTAAATAATTGTGTAAGTGTTGGATTATGATTGGTCAGATCGCCTGTCAATCAAACTCCCTGGGAAGGGTCAATTGTGGGAATTGTAAGAACTTTTTAGATCATAATGATAATAATGATGGAATCAGATACAGTGAAGCACCAAGAAAAGACAGATCAACGCATCGAGACAGATCAACGATTTGAGACGGTCTCTGTGCCAGTAGGTCCTCACAGAAGCATTCTCATGTTTTAAAGGAAATGCCTGAGATTTTTGATAAATGTGTGTTAATTTTTGTTTTGCAGCACTTTTTAGCTTTATGCCACATCTTGAAAATGGCAGAATGGATTGGAGATCTGAATTTGGTGTTACTGGGAAAAATAGGAGCTGGGAAGAGTGCATCCGGAAACACAATACTGGGGCGAGAAGCTTTTCAATCAAAGAAAAGCTCCACTTCAGTCACACAAGATATTGCTGTTGAATCTGGGTGGGTCTGTGGACGACAGGTCACTGTTTATGACACACCAGGATTATTCAACACAAAGCTCAGTGAAGATGAGATTCTGGAGATGATAAATGAAAATGTTCTTCAGAGATGTGGATCATGTCGCTGTGTGTTTCTGCTGGTCATCAAAGCTGACAGTTTCACTGGAAAAGAGAGAGAAACTGTGGAGAAGATTGAGAAGCTGCTGGGAGAAGAGCGCTTGAAGAAAACCTGGATTCTCTTCACTGGAAGAGACGAACTGGAGGACGAAAAGAAGTCAATAGATGAATTCATCAATGAGACTGAACCACTGAAGAGACTCGTTCAGAAATATGACCAGAGATATCATGTGTTCAACAACAAGCCAAAGGGACAAGTTCAAGAGCTGCTTACCAAAATATATTCATCATACCCTGACATAATAGGTGAGTGAGTCGTTATTATACAAAATTTTATAAATATTTAAGACAAATTGTGAAAGTCTGCTCTCACTGACTATCTTCAGAGATTCAAACGCAGTGTCACAGCAAGAAGAGTTACAGAGAGAGAGAGATCTCTGGATTATAATGTTTTACTCATCACAGTTTGGTTTATTAAGGTTGATTTTTTTCTCCTGCATGACATAAATGTTCTGCACACTTGTTTCCCCAAAAGCTACGCTATTTACAGATGTGATTACAATAAAATATGTATTGTTATTGTATGTAAAGTGTCTGGAAAAATTGTAAATATTTATTTTACTAGGACTGTAACGGCTGAATCTCTGCCCAACCACTGTGAGTAAAGTGAGTGTTGAAAAATGCTTTTCAACTTGTTTTATTTCTTTTTATACAGAAAAAGGAGCAAAACCGAAGGGGACTCCAGTGGAGAGTCGACAAGGATGCATTTCTCTCCCCACAATCACTGTGCAGCATCATCCGATGCCTGAGATGATGTTATGTGAAGGTAGTGTTAAAATACTCCATCATTCTCTTCACTCGTGGAGATCTGATAGAAACTTGATATTTGAACTCTTAATACTAGGGATGCAAGTTATCGATTAATTCATTAATCATTAGTTGATTGACCTTATCGATCGATTAACGATTAACTGTTAAGCGGCTATTTTCCTGAGAATGTAAATTTCTCACGGTATCAATAGTGTCTTTAACATAAAAAGCAAAATATTGCTTATATACTGAATAAAAATGCATGTTATTGCTCAATTGATGTTTTATTGTAGCAGTTGTTTAGGGATGTCAATTTTTACAAATTCACATGTTCGATGGATGAATGTTTAGATGTCATTGATTATTTAATTATCAAATATAATAACTACTAATACAACGCGTCACCAGCGCCGCCTCAGATGCAGAGTGTGTGACTGTGGACGTGCTCTCCCTGAACACACTGAACACGGCAACTAAACCCAATGCATTCACAACCATTTAATACAATAGTGTTCTCGTGTTATGTATGTCAGTCCCAAATTATTCATCGTTATTATTAGTGGTGCATTTCTGTTTGAGCTGTGCGCGCTGAATCAATAGACTATATCGTTAAACTGGAGCACTTAGTAACGCATCCTATATGAGATTCATCAGATATATTCAAAATAAACATAATATTACAAATTATTTCTGCACAAAATGACGCGAATGCACAAGTGAATTTGAGTTACGTGCCATTCATTCAGAATGATCATGTTGTGGACACGCTCTTCCTGGAGCGACACGACAACTAAACCCAAATAATGCACTATGTTTTATTACAATATTGTTCTCTTTATAATGTTATGTAATATGACAGTCCTCCCAATAGTCATTATTAGTCGTGCAGTGCCGTTTGAGCCGCGCGCACTACAGCGTTCATTCAAGGGATGGATCCAATATAAGATAAATCAGATTGGCATACACAAAATAAACACAATATTACAACTTACATTTGCACAAAACAAAAGGCTGCGAATGAACAAACTTATAGTCATAATGAACTAAGGTGTAAAATGGTCCCAAACAAAACGCGCTCGCTTTGTTTCGTGGTTGAGCAGCACGCACATGAACCTGCTTAATCCATGATCGAGAAGTTGTATCGATTAAGTGTATAATCGACAATTAATCGATCGTCGATTAATCGTTGATATCCCTTAATACACAGATCTCACAATCTAGTCAGTTTCTTTCATAGTCAGCAGTTGTCGGGTTTACTAATATCATCCGTATGGATGTGACTAGGGCTGGGATAAACGATTATTTTTAAAACGATTAATCTAGCGATTATTTTTTTCGATGCATCGATTAATCTAACGATTATTTTTCCCAGTCCGATTCGAGTTCGGTTCGATTCGATTATCTGCCCATTAATTGACTATAGTAGCAATTTATACACATGTTGATTTACATGTCTGAATGAAAAAAGCATGAATTCCTTAACAGTGCAATATATGTTTATTGCTCTTAAAATTCCAAAATAAAACATTGTACAAGTGCAAAGTAATGCATTTCTTAGTCAGAGGTAGCATTCAATAAAACCTTGATTAAATATCAACAAGTAGGCTAATCAAATCCTATGTGTGTAACATACAGATTTCAGATTAATATATTCGTTTTCCTTAAAATTTTAATTAACAGAACAACTTAAACACTTTGCAGTTTGAATGATGTCCTGTAAACAAAATGGAGTATGTTTTTGTTTCCACTGTTCGATCGCGCTTCACACACACACACACATAATTAAACACTCTGCGACTTTGCGATCACGCCTCTCTCTCTCACACACACACACACACACACACACACACACACACACACACACACACACACACACACACAAACAAAAAACACTCTGCGACTTTGATCGCGCCTCTCTCTCTCACACACACACACACACACGCGTACACAAATATAATCAAACACTCTTTTCGATCTTTCGATCGCGCCCGCGCCCGCGCCTCTCTCTCTGCCGTGGTGCTAGAATGGAAGGCCATCTCCATTTTGCAAAGACGACATATCACGGAATTGTTTCCTTTTTAATTAAAGAATTCCCACACTTGCCTTGCACTTCTGAAAGTCTGAGGAGCGAGTGGTGTTGCTACTACTCTCCGACGCCGCCATTTTTGTTTTGGGTCTGACGAATCGACGTTCATATTTTGCGTCAACGTATTTTTTGACGCGTTGTCCCAGCCCTAGATGTGACTCAATCTACGGAACATCTGAAGGGACATGGTGGTGGAAAAATATGAGATGGGAGTAAAAAAAAATATTTCGTACTTTTCGTACTATACTTTTGCGTTCTCTCATAGTTATGTAATTATATTGTGTATATTTTGCTGACATCAGAGAGCCACTATCAAGCCTGACAAAGTCCGGGACCCATAGGCGTAATTTGTGGGTGGGACATGTCCCCAATACGCGCTGTGACTTAGTGTTGCTTCAAGCGCATCATTCTGCGCTCGGGGCACACACACTCTCAGACGCGCGCACTCGCAAGCTCGGTCAGACGCGCGCACGCGCAAGCTCGGTCAGACGCGCGCACGCGCAAGCTCGGTCAGACGCGCGCACGCGCAAGCTCGGTCAGACGCGCGCACGCGCAAGCTCGGTCATGACCTGTGCCTGTTTTTGACTATGCTTTGGAATTACCCTTTTATTAAAAACTGCATCTGGATCCTCAACCTTCGTGTCTCGAGCAGTATAACAATTAGTAGCTTGCTGGCAACCTACATAGGGTAAAAATCTGAAATGCTGTTTATTTTTATGAAATGCGGTTTATTTTCACAATAGATTAAAGTGAAAGTTAAACTTATTATTAAACAAATAATTTTACCAGTTCTAATGCACTTGCACATAATAATAATAATAATGAATTTTTTTTAAGGCGCCTTTCAAACCACTCAAGGTCACCATACAACAAGTAGCAACGGTAACAATAATAGCAGAAATAACAGTAAATAACAATGTCAATAAAAAACAGCAATAAAAAGTTACTAGACTTGAGTGCACAAATTAATCAGGAAAGCAGTTCTAAATAAATGAGTTTTAAGTTTGAAATTTAAATTGGGCTAACGAATCTGAATTACGGATGTTGACTGGGAGAGAATTCCAAAGACGAGGAGAAACACGGCTAAAGGCCCTATGGTCCATGGTGGTTAGGGGAGCAGAAGGTCTATGGAGGAGACCCAATGAAGAGGAACAAAGAGTTTGAGAAGGGGTGTAGGACTGTAAGAGGTCTGAAAGGTAGGGTGGAGCGAGGTTATGAAGAGATTTGTATGTGAGGAGGATCATTTTAAATTCAATTTGGAATTTGGTTGGAAGCCAATGTTGCTGTTGAAGTGATGGGGTGATCTGTTGAATAGATGAAGTCTGGGCAGGGCTTGACATTAAGTTTTTGAGGCACTTGTCCTTTGGTCAAGTACATTTGTTTCACTTGTCCATGCACAAAAGTCCCTTGCCCGGGTAAAGATTTATAATTTTATCATTTATTTTTGATAAATGCCACTTTCTACCCGGCAGATGCTGATTTACCAAGGGATACTTTAAAACGTGTAGCTACTTTACATCTGAAGTGAACATTAGCTAATATTTAACTTTGTACATTTAACCAATACAAATGCTGTTAATGCTTGTTTACAGCACACGGCTGCCGACGCTAGCTAGCTGACGCCACTTACTTGTCAGCCGGGTTGGGTTGCCCCCGACAGACGCCACAGACCATTACTCCGTCTTCATAAATAACCCAGTCAAATTCATCTTTCCATTTGGTTAAATTTTTTTTATCTCGTTTTAATTTGTATGGTGCTGTTGGTGTAAGGTGACTTGTTTTTGGAGCTTTTCCTGGCGCTTGGCCAGGCTGCGGAGCCTGAAGAAACATCGCTCTCCACTCTTTGAGGCAGGTAAAAAAAAAATTAAACTTGGGCCGGCTCCTGATTGGCCAATCAAAGCATTCTGAGTTGGACGCTAGTCGACAGATTGTGGGGAAAAAAATTTGTTCGTTTCAAAACGGTAAAATTAAATCTGTAAAATAGACGTAATGAGTGGCACATAACGTGAAGTAACATGGCATTTTATTTTGTTTTAAATTTAACTTATCCAGTGGGACAACTAATTTTCACTTCCACTTGTCCTACAAAAAAATCCACTTGTCCCGGACAAGCGGACAAGCCTTAATGTCGAGCCCTGCTGGGTTATGATACGAGCTGCAGAATTCTGAATCAACTGAAGTTTATGAAGAGATTTGTGTGGTAAACCAGATAATAGAGAATTACAATAATCAATGCGGGAGATTACAAGCGAATTAACAAGAATAGAGGAGCTATGCGGAGTGAGAAATGGACGAAGGCGAGCAATATTGCGGAGATGAAAATAGCAAGACCTGGTTATGTTATTAATGTGAGCTTCAAATGAAAGGGTACTGTTGAAGATAACCCCCAAGTTCCTAACCTGGTGGAAAGGAGAAATGGAAGAACTGTTGATGGGTCAAGAAAAGATAATGCCACTTACCGCATTATAGAGCATAAAACAAGACTTGCATTAGGCTATGTTGATTCAAAAGTGTTGTTGTGTTGAATGTGTTTGTGTTACTGTCTTTATACGCTTTTGGCCCCAATATTTGAGTACAAATGTTATGCATTTGTTGTATTTGATTGTAATTGATCCCTTGGAAGATAAAATAGTACAGAGAGAATCAAATCTCCAATATTTTTTTTTAATAAAAAATGTGTTTGTCTTAAAATTTAGGTCTTAAATTATCCACAAATGCCAAACTGTAAAATTTTATATTTTTCATTACTCTATCAAAAATAATTATTCAATATGGAAAACGTGCAAAAAATGTATTTGAGGGGAAACGTGCAAAAAAGTTTTGAACTTAAACATCAGATTACAGATACAAAATCACTTCAGTGACTGTTTGGCTCATTAACTTCCTAATATATAATATGTACTTAACAATTGTTCATTGTATTTTAAAAAACATTTTTTCTTGTAGAACGTACGAGAGACCACAGTCCTTTGGGTAATCGTCCCAACAGTAAGTTTTAAAAAAAGATTATTTGGTCCAGTATTATACAATAATAATTGTACTACTGCTATTTGATAATGTGTGTGTCTTGCATGTTTCAGTGAGGGATCTGAGGATTGTTCTGCTGGGGAAGAACGCACCACAAAACAATATAGTGGGAAATAAAATCTTAGAAAAGAATGTGTTTGGAAAGAAATCATCCCGTGATGTTGAGGAGCACAGTGAAAAAGTGGAGGAGAGAAACATCACAGTCATCAGCACAACTCACCTGCTCAAATCAACTCTCTCACTATCACAAATAACACAGAAAGTATCAGCAGTGTGTCCTCCAGAACCTCATGTGATCATACTGGTGCTGCAGCATAAGGATTTTAATGAGAAGAATAGAGAAATATTACCTTCAGTGTTGAGCTTCTTTGGTAAACAGGCGATGAAGCGCACAATGATTCTGACTACTGATGAGGAGAAACACAGCGCTAAACATAAATCTGAAAATGAATATATTCAACAAATATCTACAGAATGTGGAGGAGGACGTCTTACACTTAAAAACACACAACGCTCTCAAATACTTCAAAAAGTGGATGAAATAATCACTCGTGAATTAAAGACAAAACGGGGATCATCAGTGACACAAGAAGACAGGAGATCTGAAGACAGAAGACAGAAAGAGATGGAAGAAGAAAATAGTTATCAGAAGCTTGACGGTAAGTCAATTGTCAGCAATAGTTATTAAGAATATTCTCATAGAAAAAATTTACTTTCAATTTTGTCTGATTTTAAAGGTATATCTCATTTTGATGATAAAAAAGACAAAATTTTTAGCAAACAAAAGTTATTGGCCTTAATTGAGAATTTATTAGTGAAAACTAAAAGCAACTGAAACAATTTGCATAATATAAAATCTAAATATTCTTCATTCAGTGAGAGTAATGCATTTATAATTAGGATATATTCTTTAAATAGACTAAAATACTTAAAGGAACATGCCGACTTTTTGGGACTTTAGCTTATTCACCGTATCCCCCAGAGTTAGATAAGTCCACACACCCTTCTCATCTCCGTGCGTGCGTGTCTGACTCGCCCTCCGCTAGCCTAGGCTTCAGCTATCATACTGCTCCCAATAAGTGACCTATTTACATGTTGTGATTTGTATAGTCACAGAGTGTACAAATATAAGGTCACATGAGACAGTCATCTTCTAACCCTGAATCCAAGATGGCCGACTGAGTTGCAGATGTGTTTGTCATTGTCCGTATAATTATCTTGTTCATGCAGTTACTTTGTTCAGTTATTTTATTTTTTGCCTCATCTACTCCTCATTCTTTTCATCTACTTTTTGTCATTTACTTCAACTATATTTCCGCACTAACAGTCGATCTCACCTTACTTTGTCCTACCTGTGTCTGTCAGCAATATTGTTACTGGGAGTCGATCTGTGCTAGGTGCGTTTCACCTGGCCAAACTGCGGGCAGTGCCCGAGTCCTTCACACTTTCTACGGTCTCCTTGGATTAACAATCTGCTGTTTTTGATCTCTGCACAACTTTGCTTGCTCTGCAAAATCTGGACAGCAACACTGCTCTGGACTGCAAAATCTGGACAGCAACACTGGTCTGGACTGCTCTTAACATCGATTGAGTCTACGGCTGTTGACATCGGCCCGCACGAGCTTGCTTTCCAGCTAGTTGGGGCCTTTGTTTTCATTGCACTTTTCAGAACTGGAGGCTGCCACCCAGCTAACAGACTTTTGTTATAAGAACGTTCTCCAAACATTCAGTGTTGGTTCCGGGAATGTTAAAATGTCCAGTTTTCTTGATGTTAGAGGAACGTGTTTTAAAAGGTAAACAGAAAAAACTCCAGTGTTAAATGGACTTTGGACTCCATGGATTGGAGTTTATTTGGCTCCAGCCTCAAGAGTGTAAAGTGTTAAAATATGAGTGTTAAATTAACACTCAAGAGTGTAAAAGTTAATGAGATAATTATGTGATTAATTGAGTGATGATTGAGGATTATTGAAGACACCTGATGTTAACAAGCAGAATCACTGAAGGAGAAAATCAATCAAATTTTAAGTCACCATTATGGAGATCAGTGTTTACTTTAGTTGGGCAGTTGACCCTTACATGTTAAACTTTAGATTTTGTTATGCTGTTGTAACTGAGTTATAACAGATGGACAAAAAAAGTGATCAAGTGATGGTGGTCATGTCTTAACATAATAATCATTTGACCTCATTTAGAGCCTATTCTCTGATTTAGATTAATATTATTGATTATAGCATCACAGTGAATCTACATCATAAGATCCATTGACGATATACATTTATCCAAAAGATTTGTTATAAAAAATATTCTGATAAATAAATAAAAAATCTTTCTCTTAGGCTCACACAGACATCAATAATCAGTGTATGTATCTCAACAATGGTGACAAAAATAATATTCAATTAGGAAATGGAAATTACTAAGACAATTCAGATCATAATTTATTCATACAGCAATGCATGATGGGAGCCAATGGATGAGTTTTGATTGGTGGTACCCAGAATGTACATGCTTTATTATTGTCACCATTGTTGAGATTCATATGCTGATTATTGATGTCAAGTGTGTTTAAACAAATAAACTGGTTAAAAGTCTGTGTGTTTTTTTTTTTATCAGAACAACTATTAGTTAAAATTATTTTTGATTGTACAGAAAAGCTGAAAACAATATGCTGTAGAATGAGAGGGCTGCTTTAATCATTAATGTAACTATAGGTTTAGTGACTCAGGTCAAATGATGAAAATTTTCCATCCAACATCACCTGATCACATTATCTCTTTGTTTATCCAGCTGTCGTGACTCATACGGCAGCCAAACAAAATTTAAAGTTAGTAGTGTAAGGGTCAAGAGCCCAACTAAAGCAAACACTGATCTCCATAATGGTGACTTAACAATTATATTTTCTCCTTTTGGTGATTCTGCTTGTTAACATCAGGTGTCTTCAATAATGCTCATTCATCACTCAATTAATAACTTAATTATCTCATTAACTTTAATACTCTTCAGTGTTAATTTAACACTGATATTTTAACACTTTACACTCTTGAGGCTGGAGCCAAATAAACTCCAATCCATGGAGTCCAAAGTCCATTTAACACTGGAGTTTTTTCTATGTACCTTTTAAAACACGTTCCTCTAACGTCAAGAAAACTGGACATTTTAACATTCCCGGAACCAACACTGAACGTTTGGAGAACGTTCTTATAACAAAAGTCTGTTAGCTGGGCAGTCCCGTTTCACACTGCTACTGGTATTCGTCGCAAGGAACATACCTGTATCAGAGGATGTCTGGATCACATCACCAACCTCTGAACCAAGTGAACGTGCCGTGAGTAAGCATCCCACTTCATGACTTATCTGCTGACAGTGTTTCGATCATCCAAGCGGCGGGTTGGGCCTGGGTCCTCTAGGCCATCTACGGTTTTACTGGATTGATAGACTGCTGTTCTCAAATTTACACTAACGCGTTTCATTCTGTGAACATTGCTCACTCATTGATCTTGTTTGCTCATAACATCGCTCGAATTAACGGCTGTTGACATTGGCCAGCACGAGCTAGCATTGGAGCTAGCTTGTCCTTTGGCTAGCTGGGGATATTTGTACGAGCTGGCTCTGTTTCCTTTTATCTTCGCCTCAGACTGACCGTACCCGCTATTTAGATTTTTTTTTTTTTTCAAATACGGTCCTTCATCATTCACAGCCATCAGGCCTTTTCTGCATTGGACCTCACTGTATTTCTGTATGTCTGACTTTTTATACTACAACATTACCAATGCTGTGCAGTATTGTGTTTCATTAAACCGGGTCAAGTATTTTTCCTGTTATCTATTTTAGTAACTCATGTTAGTCTAGCTTTTACCTAAGTATTGAAGGTGGAAATTGATTTTCAGTGGATTATTTTTTATTTTTTTATTTTTTATGAGCAATATGAGCCGTTTACGCTAACTGGAGTTAGCTTGTATTGTTTTGTTATACTGTAACCCTTTTAGTTTAGCTCAACATACTTCATTCTACCCCTTCACCCCTCCCCCCACTTTTTCAAAAACCCTGACTGACCCACTTACTCATAGAGATGACAACTCCTTCCTCATCACCCAATGGTTAGGTCTACCATCTCAGCATATTCATTTTATAATACCCCTGTCTACACATAGTGCTTTTAACATTTTATACTCTACCAAGTTGTTCCCCCTGCCTATTTATTGCACTAGGCACCCAATTTTTAACAGTTTTTGTCGTATATTAAATTAATTTTTACTTAGTTCTTCTGGTGATATTGAATCTAACCCTGGACCGTTAGTCAACACAGCTGTTCCTATCCCTAATGGGTTTTCTTACGCAGATTTCTGCAACCGTAAAAATCTTGGATTCATGCACATTAACATTAGAAGTCTCCTTCCTAAATTAGATTTACTTAATGCCCTTGTACACGCAGCCAATCCTGATATACTAGCCGTCTCAGAATCTTGGCTTAGAAACACCATCAAAGACTCAGATGTATCTATCCCTAATTATAATATCTACTGGCAAGATAGGTCATCGAAAGGAGGCGGACTTATGCTATACTGTAGGAAGCATTTACAATGCACTGTCCTTTTATCCAAGTCCATTCCAAATTTTTTTTAACTTCTAATGTTAAAGATTCGTGTTTCTAACAACAAATCTTTCACCGTAGCAGTCTGTTACAGACCCCCCTCCGCTCCTAGATGTGCGCTTGATTCCATCTGTGAATTAATTGCTCCTCATCTATCCTCAGAGTTTCTACTGTTAGGTGATTTGAATTACGACATGCTTAACCCTACAAACAATTTATTATCTAAGCTCGATGCCCTAAACCTTATGCAGATAATCAATGAACCCACTAGATACAACCTGAAATTGGCAGACAAAGGCACTCTCATTGATATCGCCCTAACTAATTTACCCACTAAATTCTCGTCCGCTGTTTTTAGTCAGGACATTAGTGACCATTGCCTTATTGCATGCATGCACAATGGATCAGCCATTAAAAGTCCTCCCCTTATCTTATTCAAACGCTCCCTAAATCATTTCAGTGAGCAAGCTTTTTTATTTGATTTAGCTCAAGTGTCCTGGAAGAACATTGAACTTATCCCTACTGTAGAGGATGCTTGGTTCTTTTTTAAAAACGCCTTTCTTGCCTGCTTAAACAAACACGCACCACTCAAAAAATTCAGAACTAAGCTCAGATACAGTCCTTGGTATACTCCAGAGTTAACAAACCTAAGCCACCACAAAAACACCTTGTGGCGTGCCGCATTAGCGTCTAAACATCCCCATGACATGCAATTATTTAAGGAAGCAAGAAACCAGTACACACAGTTAGAAATGCTAAATCTAGTTTTTTTAAACAAAAATTATCTTCCTGTGGTACAAACATAAAAAAATTCTGGGACACAATAAAGTTTATGGAAGGTAACAACACTTCTGCCCAGCTGCCCACCGCTTTAAGATTTGAAAACACTGTCACCATTAAAAAATCCGACATTATAGAGAACCTTAACAAACACTTTGTAAGAGCTGGACACGCTTTCCATCTGGCACCTTCTGTCACAGCTATAAACACATCACAGCCCATAGTTCCCCCAGTCAGTCTGCCACTCTTTTCTTTTGCCCACATCCAAACAGTCGATGTTTTGAGGGAATTTCATAATCTCGTTCCATCCAAATCAGCTGGACTGGACAATTTAGACCCCTTATTTTTAAAATTGGCTGCTCCTGTTATTGCTACATCCATAACTGCCATTTTTAATCTCTCTCTTGACACTTCTTACATTCCTAAAGACTGGAAAGTTGCTGCTGTAATCCCTATTTTCAAAGGGGGAGACAATTTAGACCCCAATTGCTACAGACCAATTTCTATTCTACCCTGCCTTTCTAAGGTTTTTGAACACCTAGTAAACAAACAGATCAATAATTATTTTGAATCTAACCATAGCCTATCCGATATGCAATCGGGCTTCTGAGCTGGTCGAGGGTGCACCTCAGCCACACTCAAAGTCATAAATGACATCATATCTGCTATCGACCGCAAACATTACTGTGCAGCAGTTTTTATAGACCTGGCCAAAGCTTTTGACTCCGTCAATCATACCATTCTTATTGGTAGGCTAAAGAGCCTGGGTCTTTCAAATCACTGCCTTGCCTGGTTCACTAATTTAGTTTAGTTTATTGTGTTTACAGGGGCAATGCACATTAATAAACATAAATGTAAATGTGCCAGAATTAGCCTAAAAGGCTATTTTACATCTGTAGACCCTTGACAGAATGTTAAGAAAAAGTCACCCTAAAAACAGAGACAAAACATCACACATATACACATCATATGACCATATATACATATAAATACACACATATATACGCATATATATATATCCGCATAGACACATATATACATATATATACATACATAAAAATAATGGTAATAAAAATAGAGAGAAAGATAAAAGCAGAGCAGAAAACAACACAACAAAGTCCACTGTCAAAAATACATTACTAATGTTGACAGTGTTGAGTAGTCAGTAACCATTTTTTAAGCTGAAACTGGAATGAACCAAACGCATCTAATCGTCTAATGTTTAGTGGGACGCAGTTCCATTCCATTGCAGCTTTTACCGAGAATACAGCCTGGCTAAATTTACATTTTTTGAAAGGGATAATACAATCCTCTCTTTCCCCACCCCTTGTAAATCGTTGAGTAGTTGTTCTAACATTCACAAACTGTTTTAGTGGTGAAGACAGGCTATGTATAGTCTTAAACATCAAACAAATATGTACATATTTGATCAAGTTATCCCAGTTTAGTAAGTTGTATTTTTTTAATATGGAACAATGATGAAACCTAACTGATTTCTTATCAAGAGTTTTTAATGATTGTTTATACAAAGACTCTAGTGGTTTCAGAGTAGTGATGTTAGCGTGTGACCAAGTAGTTAAACAGTAGGTAATATTAGAAACAATCATTGACTGCATATACATTAAAGCGGCATTAGACAACATATAATCACGAATAAATCTAAAATTTGATAAACTAAATCTGACCCGGTTACAGACCTTTTTAACCTGTGCCTTAAATGACAATTTAGAATCAATCAGAATACCAAGGTACTTATATTCAGATACAACTTGTAATTTTTCACCTGATACAGATACATCTGGCACTATACTTAAATTCTTAGTTTTGGTGAAAAACATGCACACTGTTTTAGAGATGTTTAACTGTAAGCAGCAATGTTCTAGCCAAGCTGCAACATGAACCAGGGATTCTGTAAGTTCGTTTGCAACTTGTGACACACTACGTCCGTGTATATAAATAACAGTGTCATCTGCATACATTTGAATATTAGTATTAGGACAGACTGAAGGAAGATCGTTTATGTATAAAGTAAAAAGTAAAGGGCCCAGGATAGATCCTTGTGGAACACCAGTAGAAATACTTAGAGGAGCTGATTTATAATTCTGTATACTTACATACTGTGTGCGACCTGACAAGTATGATTCAATCCATTTCAACGTATGTGGCGAGAAATTAAAACTTAATAATTTTGAGAGCAGAATTCTGTGATTTACGGTGTCAAAGGCCTTCCTGAGACTTTTTAGTCTCTAGTACTCTTTTTAGTAAAAGTACTGAATTACTTTTTAGATAGATTCCAGTGTGTCAAATCTGAGGGCCTGCTATCTAGCCCACTGGCTGTCACTACGGGGGTGCCACAAGGCTCAATTCTGGGCCCCATACTCTTTTCCGCCTACATTAACGACGTGGCCCTGGCCGCAGGTGACTCTTTGATACATCTATATGCAGATGATACTATTCTCTACACCTTCGGCCCATCTATGAACACTGTACTAAACAACCTTCAAGCAAGCTTCAATAGCATACAAAATTCATTCCGCGGTCTTCAACTACTTTTAAACCCTAGTAAAACCAAATGCATGATTTTCAATCGATCTCTCTCTGCACCTTCATACACAAACCAAATTTCTACTTTGGACGGTTTTGTTTTGGAAATTGTTGACACTTATAAATACCTAGGTATTTGGTTAGACTCATCTCTCTCTTTCCATACCCATATTAACAAACTCCAGTCTAAAATCAAATCCAGGATTAGTTTTCTTTTTCGTAACAGAGCTTCTTTCACCCTCCCTGCTAAACATGCTCTTGTGAATATGACTATTCTTCCCATCTTAGATTTTGGTGATGTGGTCTATAGATCTGCTTCAAACACTCTACTTAGAGAGTTGGATGTACTATACCACTGTGCTATACGCTTTGCCACCAACGCCCCTTTTAGTACTCATCATTGTAATCTCTACACACTCATGGGTTGGCCTTCCCTTCACATCCGACGTCAAAGACACTGGTTCTATTTCATATATAAAATTATTTTAGGCAAAGGCCCTACCTACTTGAGAAACCTAATTTCGGTAGCTTCTCCCTCTCGCAATCTACGCTCAAGTAGGTTCATCTCATTAACCACTACCAATGCCCGCACTTCCTTCGGCCGTTTTTCTTTTCAGTTTTCTGCCGCCAATGATTGGAACGTACTCCAAAAAACTTTAAGGCTTGAATCTATTGTTCCGTTATCCACTTTTAAACGATTGGTAACTAACCTATTGTCACACCATTGCTCGTAGCATCATCATTTTTCTCCTTTGTAAACTAGAGCAATTATTATTTATCATTTTCTCTCTCTGCATTGTTACTTGTTATTAATGCAAACTGCACTTTATTTTTATATTGTTTATTTACCCAGTACGTTCTTAAGCATTGATTCCTAGGAATTGTCTAGTTATTGTATTTTGATTTATTTTGTATGATGTGCTTCGACTGAACAACTATTTGTAACCTGTACTACTGTTTTGTCTTTTATGTGTAACTTATGTTGTCTGCACCATGACGCTTTATCTTGGCCAGGTCGCCGTTTTTAATGAGAATGAGTCCTCTGTGCCTACCTGGTTAAATAAAGGTTAATAATAATAATAATAAATATAGCTGCAAGCAGCCATCACGGGGCCAAGCGTAAAAGCAGACGACGAGATATGCCTACATGGCTGAAAGTGTGAGACAAACTGCAGCCAGGAGCAATTAAAGACATTTGAAGATGAATTTTGGCAAAATGGTTAAAAATCACATACAATAACTAAAAATATGATTATCACTTTCGACCAATAGGTGGCGCAATTACAAAACTGATGTGATGTGGTCAGAGTGAAGTGACAATGACACTTACAAAGTTTGGTGTCAATATGTCAAGGCATTGCAGATATAAAGCCTGAATAGTCATTTTGGCATCATGCCTCAACTTTGCATCTGCGGTATACAAAAACGGTTTTGTCTATCGACACGAAATCCATAACTTTTACTCGGCATGGTCTGGAGATGACACGATCCAATTTTGGTGAAAATCGGACGTTCGGTCTAGGAGGAGTTCGAAAAAGTAGGTTTTAAAAGAAAATAAAGATGGCGGACAGAAAGTTTGACTGACTATGGCAAAATTGGTATCTATGTTTTCAGCATAACCCAAGGAATCTATTGAGATCAGTGTCATTACTATAGGCAAATTTATTCAAAAGTTATTAGCATTTTTGGAAATTTCATTATAACTTTTGACCAAAAGGTGGCGCTGTCATAATCTTTTGAGTACCTTTAGGGCCTTGTACTGATGACCCATACTGAGTTTCGTAATGTTACAGCAATGCATTCATTAAGTATAGCATTTTACATCACAAAACTGTATTAAAAGCAATGGGAATTTCATGTTTTGTTCTATTATAGCGCCACCAAGAGGCTCAATCCCACCATTTTTTTTTTATTTGTCCTCACAGTAAGCCCATACATATGTGTGTCAATTTAGGTGAAAATATCTCAATCCGCTTCGGAGTTATAGACATTTATGTGAAAAAACACGTCAAAAACGACTGACACATGACTTTGATTGAATTTTACTACCCCTTACGATCAATATTTTGAGATTTGGGCATTGGTGTTTAGCTATCGACCAATGTTTCCAAACTTCTGACGGTGGTTTCATCTCGATCGGACTAGCGGCTTCAAAGATATCGCCAAATGTTTTTTAAGCGCTAAATTACAACGCTGCACAAACCATATGTCGAAACCTGGCAAGTCTGGTATCGTTGGACTCGGCAACGATTCAGGAGTCTAACAAGATGACTCCCGTGAGAATAAGTCGACCACACCCAAAGTTATAAGCATTTGGGAAAAAAAATTATCCACTAGGTGGCGCTGTTTCGAAACTTCTCAGGCTCCTTCAGGGCATTGTACTGATGACCCATACCGAGTTTCGTAAAAATTTGTTCATGCGTTCAAAAAATACAGCATTTTAACACAGAATTTAAAATGGCCGACAGACAAAATGGCTGATCTGGAAAAATGGGATATCAGTCGACTCGGCATGACGTCCTGAATCTAACGAGACCAGGTTTAGGATTATTGGACAAACCGTTCAGAAGTTATAAGCCAAAATAAAAAAAAATTCATATCTCTGGACCAGTAGGTGGCGCTGCGCCGAAACGCTGCATGTAGCCTCAGGTCATGCTTATGATGACATGTACCAAGTTTGGTCTGAATTCGATAAAGCGTTGCGGAGATACAGCCTTACGTCTGTTTTCGCAAGCGCTACGTAAAATTTGTTTGCGTGTTATTTGATAATGATTGGGTTTATCAAAAAGCTTTTAAAGGGCACCTATTATGACATTTAAAATGTTCCTAATGTTGTTTAGGGAGTCCCCAACAACAGTTTTACGTGCATGCAATTACAAAAAACACTTTTGTTGTCGTATAATATGCATTTATTTTTACCTGATTTGCTCACCGACTCCCAAATGATTCGTTCAACGACTCGTTTTTCCAAACCCCTCCTTTGCGCGGCGCTAATCTGCGATTGGTCAGATGACCCAGCAGTGTTTACAGAGATAATACTTATTTTTAACACGGAGTACAATGATGCTTTTATCAATTAAATTGTATTATAATAATGATTATAGTCCACTGCTTTATAGTTTGTAGTAAAAAATAAGATAAATAATTTAATGTTATGTTAGCGAGCATAGCCCAGAGTTCATATTGTAAAAGCACAATCAGTCTTTGTTTGCGTTAGCCCGATGCATAAACATAACGTTTTTACAAAAATAAAAAATAAATGCAGTTACGTTACTACGAGGTATTACTCTATTCTTTAAGACAACTCCGAAAACAACGACAAACACTTCACATATCTCAATACAATTGCCATTGAAGACCTAGAAGCTAAACGGTGCTTACACAACAAACAAAATAATTATTAAGCATGCTACATAAAATATAAAAGCAAAAATTATTAATAACACTTACAGGTTGTGATACGGAGGAGGAAGCTGATGCAAATACACTTGGAACTGAACCTTCCTTCAATATCATACGGCTCGCGAATCCAAGTTTGATTGCATTTAAAAAGCAATCGTCTTCAAAATGGCGCGAGCAAAGCACAAGGCTCGGACTATACTTCTGTGGTATAGCTGTATATAAGAATTGTAGCCACTTAGTCTTCAAATGCTCCTCCTTGGGCAGATGAAAAAAGTTTGCTTTTGAGCCGCACTTCAGAACACAGCGTCTCGTCGCCATGATGTTTCCCTGCTGGTCTTGGGGCGCAATAAGTGGGCGTATCGTATTCAAATAACTTGACAAGTTGACGTCATCTAGTCAGAGAAAAAGCTTCGGTCTTCTAACGATTCATAAAAATGACTGAGTCGACTCTCACTTTTGAAAGACAATAACTTTATATACGGTGCACTTTCATATTTCAAACTTTGCAGGATGTTTTTGTTAACTTAGATCTATGTTACACACTACATGAAAGGTACATTTCAAAATTCCATAATAGGTGCCCTTTAATAACTTTTTGTCGTCATGGTCTGGAGATGATCTGGTTCATTTTTCGTGAAATTCGGAGCAACGGCCTAGGAGGAGTTCGAAAAAGTAGGTTTTTCGGAAAATTCAAAATGGCGGGAAAACTATTATGACGGAAAATGACGTCATAGGGTGCAGTCGAATCGTCATGAGCTCAGGAATCAGAGGAAAAAAGAATTTTGTTTCTAAAAGTTGTTCAAAAGTTATTAGCATAAACATGAGTGAAACTTTAGACAGCTGGTGGCGCTAGAGGGAATGAGTTGGAGACTCCAAATTTGCTATGGTGATAGTTCAGGCTGTCCTCTATCACTGTGCCAATTTGTATAAGTTTCCCGGAAACGGTTCTATAGGCTGCCATAGACGCCCAGTCGGAAGAAAAAAAAGAAGAAATATAGCTGCAAGCAGCCATTACGGGGCCAAGCGCAAAAGCAGACGACGAGATATGCCTACATGGCTGAAAGTGTGAGACAAACTGCAGCAAGGAGCAATTAAAGACATTTGAAGATGAATTTTGGCAAAATGGTTGAAAAATCACATACAATAACTAAAAATATGATTATCACTTTCGACCAATAGATGGCGCAGTTACGAAACTGATGTGATGTGGTCAGAGTGAAGTGACAATGACACTTACAAAGTTTGGTGTCAATATGTCAAGGCATTGCAGATATAAAGCCTGAATAGTCATTTTGGCATCATGCCTCAACTTTGCCACTGCGGTATACAAAAACGGTTTCGTCTATCGACACGAAATCCATAACTTTTACTCGGCACGGTCTGGAGATGACACAATCCGATTTTGGTGAAAATCGGACGTTCGGTCTAGGAGGAGTTCGAAAAAGTAGGTTTTAAAAGAAAATAAAGATGGCGGACAGGAAGTTTGGCTGACTATGGCAAAATTGGTATCTATGTTTTCAGCATAACCCAAGGAATCTATTGAGATCAGTGTCATTACTATAGGCAAATTTATTCAAAAGTTATTAGCATTTCGTGAAAATTTGTTACAACTTTTGACCAAAAGGAGGCGCTGTCTTTAAATCTGTTGAGTACTTTCAGGGCATGGTGTTGATGGCACATACTGAGTTTCATAATGTTACAGCAATGCATTCGTTAAGTATAGCATTTTACATCACTAAACTGCATTGAAGTCAATGGGAATTTCATGTCTTGTTTAGTTTTAGCGCCACCAAGAGGCTCAATCCCACAGTTTTTTTTGTGTGTCCTCAGACTGAGCCCATGCATCTGTGTGTCAATTTTGGTGAAAATATCTCAATTAGATTCAACGTTATAGACATTTATGTGAAAAAACACGTCAAAAACGACTGACACGTGACTTTGATTGAATTTTACTACCCCTTACGATCAATATTTTGAGATTTGTGGCATTGGCGTATAGCTATCGACCTATGTTTTCCAAACTTCCGAAAGGGTGTTTTCGTCTCGATCGGACTAGCGGTTTCGAGATATCGCCAAATGTTTTTTAAGCGCTAAATTACAACGCTGCACAAACCATATGCCGAAACCTGCAAGTCTGGGTATCGTTGGACTCGGCAACGATTCAGGAGTCTAAGGAGATGACTCCCGTGAGAATAAGTCGACCACACCCAAAGTTATAAGTCATTTGAAAAAAAAATTTATCCACTAGGTGGCGCTGTTTCGAAACTTCTCAGGCTCCTTCAGGGCATTGTACTGATGACTCATATCGAGTTTTGTAAAAATTCGTTCATGCGTTCAAAAAAAACAGCATTTTAGCACATAATTCAAAGTGGCCGACAGACAAAATGGCCGATCTGGAAAAATTGGATATCAGTCGACTCGGCATGACGCCCTGAATCTAACGAGACCACGTTTAGGATTCTTGGACAAACCGTTCAGAAGTTATAAGCCAAAATAGCAATTTTTCATATTTCTGGACCAGTAGGTGGCGCTGCGCCGAAACGCTGCATGCAGCTTCAGGTCATGCTTGTGATGACATGTACCAAGTTTGGTCTGAATACGATAAAGCGTTGCGGAGATACAGCCTTACGTCTATTTTCGCAAGTGCTACGTAAAATTTGTTTGTGCGTTTATCAAAAACGGTTAAGCGAATCAACTTGAATTCCATAACTTTTTGTAGGCACTGCCTGAAGATGATCTGGTGCAATTTTGGTGAGAATCGGACAAACCGTCTAGGACGAGTTCGCAAAAGTAGTTTTTTTGGACAATTCAATATGGCGGACATATTTTTTTGTTGGAGAATGACGTCATAGAGTGCAATCGAATCGGCATGAGCTCAGGAATCAGAGGGGAAAAGAATTTTGTTGATAGGCCTTACGGTTCAAAAGTTATTAGCATACAATTTCTGAAACTTTGGACAGGTGGTGGCGCTAGAGGGAATTAGCTAAAAACACCAAAATTGGTGTATTTGATGTTGGGAATGTCCTCTATCAGAATGTCAAACCAAAACAACTTTCCCGCATACGCTTCTATGGGCTGCCATAGACGCCCAGTCGGAAGAAAAAGAAAAAGAAGAAGAAGAAGAACCGGAACAGATACAATAGGTGCCCGCACCTTCAGTGCTTGGCCCCTAAATATAGCTGCAAGCAGCCATTACGGGGCCAAGCGCAAAAGCAGACGACGAGATATGCCTACATGGCTGAGAGTGTGAGACAAACTGCAGCAAGGTGCAATTAAAGACATTTGAAGATGAATTTTGGCAAAATGGTTGAAAATCACATACAATAACTAAAAATATGATTATCACTTTCGACCAATAGGTGGCGCAGTTACGAAACTGATGTGATGTGGTCATGAGCTCAGGAATCAGAGGAAAAACGAATTTTGTTTCTAGCCCTTGTGGTTCAAAAGTTATTAGCATAAACATGAGTGAAACTTTGGACAGCTGGTGGCGCTAGAGGGAATGAGTTGGAGACTCCAAATTTGCTATGGTGATAGTTCAGGCTGTCCTCTATCACTGTGCCAATTTTCATAAGTTTCCCGCAAACGGTTCTATAGGCTGCCATAGACGCCCAGTCGGAAGAAAAAGAAGAAGAAGAAGAAGAAGAACCGGAACAGATACAATAGGTGCCCGCACCTTCAGTGCTTGGCCCCTAATAAGAACCGGAACAGATACAATAGGTGCCCGCACCTTCAGTGCTTGGCCCCTAATAAGAACCAGAACAGATACAATAGGTGCCCGCACCTTCAGTGCTTGGCCCCTAAAAAGAAGAAATATAGCTGCAAGCAGCCATTACGGGGCCAAGCGCAAGCAAGACGACAAGACATGCCAAAGTGGCTGGGATTGTGAGACCAACTGCAGCTAGGAGCAATTAAAGACATTTAAAGATGAATTTTGGCAAAATGGTTGAAAAATCACATACATTAACTAAAAATATGATTATCACTTTCGACCAATAGGTGGCACAATTACGAAACTGATGTGATGTGGTCAGAGTGAAGTGACAATGACATATACAAAGTTTGGTGTCAATATGTCAAGGCATTGCAGATATAAAGCCTGAATAGTCATTTTGGCATCATGCCTCAACTTTGCATCTGCGGTATACAAAAACGGTTTTGTCTATCGACACGAAATCCATAACTTTTACTCGGCACGGTCTGGAGATGACACGATCCGATTTTGGTGAAAATCGGACCTTCGGTCTAGGAGGAGTTCGAAAAAGTAGGTTTTAAAAGAAAATAAAGATGGCGGACAGGAAGTTTGACTGACTATGGCAAAATTGGTATCTATGTTTTCAGCATAACCCAAGGAATCTATTGAGATCAGTGTCATTACTATAGGCAAATTTATTCAAAAGTTATTAGCATTTTTGGAAATTTCATTATAACTTTTGACCAAAAGGTGGCGCTGTCTCATAATCTTTTGAGTACCTTTAGGGCCTTGTACTGATGACCCATACTGAGTTTCGTAACGATACGTTCATGCGTTCATAAAATACAGCATTTTAGCACATCATTCAAAATGGCCGACAGCCAAAATGGCCGATATGGGAAAATTGAATATCAGTCAACTCAGTATGACGCCCTGAATCTATCGAGACCACTTTTATGATTTTTGGACAAACCGTTCAGAAGTTATAAGTAAAACCAGCAAATTTTCATATCTCCGGACCAGTAGGTGGCACTGTGCCGAAACGCAGCATGTAGCCTCAGGTCATGCTTGTGACGACATGTACCAAATTTGGTCTGAATCCGATAAAGCGTTGTGGAGATACAGCCTTACGTCTGTTTTCGCAAGCGCTACGTAAAATTTATTTGCGCGGTATTCGAGAACGGTTAGGTTTTTCGAAAAAAGTAGGTTTTTCGGAAAATTCAAAATGGCAGGAAAACTATTATGACGGAAAATGACGAATCGTCGTGAGCTCAGGAATCAGAGGAAAAAAGAATTTTGTTTCTAGCCCTTGTGGTTCAAAAGTTATTAGCATAAACATAAGTGAAACTTTGGACAGCTGGTGGCGCTAGAGGGAATGAGTTGGAGACTCCAAATTTGCTATGGTTATATTTCAGGCTGTCCTCTATCACTGTGCCAATTTTAATAAGTTTCCCGCAAACGGTTCTATAGGCTGACATAGACGCCCAGTCGGAAGAAAAAAAAGAAGAAGAAGAAGAACCGGAACAGATACAATAGGTGCCCACACCTTCAGTGCTTGGCACCTAATAATAACCATACTGGGAACTATATTCTCAGAAGGCGAAGCACTGCTACTTCTGCGGAGTGATTTGCTTGTGGCGCCTGAGAAGCCCCGTGGTGAGGAGCTGAGAGTGTTGCGTTACATACACTCTTAGAAAGAATGTGTTAAAAATAACACAACCTGTGTTACATTTTAACACATCCATGGGTGAGCTCCAGGACTCTCCTGTTCAGAACAGTCTTGTGTAGCCAGACCTATTTCTAGACTCTAGGCCTTTCTTGACCAAGAACTGCCCAAGAGGACTGACATGTAACGCAACCAATCACAGTTCGTTTTGTTCTGCGTCATGTTTAGGAGCGTGATAATATAATGTTGATGTCCCTACAACAACAGACTAATAAATTATTAATTCATGAACGTTGAGCAAGTTTACTGCAACAATGGAGCCGCGAACTTCACATACTTCTGAGAATCCAGTGTTTAGTTGATTCTGGTAAGCGTTCATTGTCACAGTTGTAAGCACAACAGCGTTCTTCTTCCACGAGGGGTTTTGGTGTCGCGGCATTTGTTTCCAGGCGGGCCGATAAAGAACGCAACACACGTCTCCCCGGACATCCTGTAGAATTCAACCAATCATATCGTGGCTTTGAAACTCCTGAAGTGTTTCCAGAAAAGTGTGACTTATGCATCAGTCCCTGGATGCATGATTGTTCACAAACACAATGTGCTCAGTTCTTCTTCAGAGAAGATCGCAGATCCAACACTATATAAAAATGTAAGAGGGAAAGACAGAGGAGAACTATAATTCAGAATATATATTTGTAACACCCTTTTGTCAGCATATTCAAACATTTCAGCTGAACTGTAAACTTAATTATGCCAGATTCAATTTTAATACTTACATTCCCTTTATTGGCTTTATGCACAGCTTCCTGAACTTTAGCCAGCTCCTTTGTTTCCTGTCTGCCATTATTGGACAAACTGATTAATCCAGGTGTCTCTGATTATTGTTGTTGGTCAGGCACACCTGGATTAATCAGTACATGGTGCTACCACAGAAACCGAAAATTCTCCGGCCAGCAGCATGTGTCCAAATTTCAATCTTAACCGTTCTATTTCATCAGAAACGATCTGAAAACAGGGCTTTAAGTGTAAAATACCGAACTTGTCCTTTAAGTCTTATTGAAGCATGTGATTTTGTACAATGGGTAAATCAGCCAACCCACGTACATGGCCATATTGCTTTCAATATTGATCTTTCCTGTTATACCACTGCACCTGTTAGACCTAGTAAATGGGCATGTGTAGGCCTGTTTTAACAACCATCTTACTGAATCTGCTTCTACATGTGAGAATTTTCATAATATTTTTGTTGAGAAACTGGCAACAATTAGATAGTCCATAGTGCTTTCGACTACTGACCCTGTAGACACTTCCTCGGCCATTAGGTATTTAAATTTTTTTGACCCAATTATCATGGCCGGTCTGTATAACTGATATAGTTGCTAAGTTGAAGCCTACGGTCTCATCTCTTGATACTGTTCCTGCATGGTTCTTCAAACATTTTTTTATAATGTGGGGCATTGGATTTTGTCTATTATAAACAGATGCCTTCTCTCAGGTTTTGTCCCTGCTCTTTGCAAACGTGCCTTGGTGAAACCCATATTAAAAAAGCCAAATGCGGACATTACTGATTTGTTTAATTTTAGACCCAAAATCTCAAATGTATCTTTTATTTTTAAGATCCTTGAGAAAACTGTGTTATTGCAACTACAGAGCTTCCTTGATGAGAATAGTATCCTAGAGAAATTTCAGTCTGATTTTAGGACTAATCACAGTACTGAATCTGCTTTATTGAGAGTTTTTAAATTACATTTTGTTGTCTCTTGATTCTGGGAACTCCGTTATTTTAATTATTTTGGATCAGAGGGCAGCATTTTGACACTGTTGACCACAGAATTTGACTGTCACGCCTTGAAAAGTCTGTGGGCATTAGAGGTGTGCGATATATCGTTTAGACTATAATATCCAAATTGTTTCGTTAGGTTTTGAAGAAATATACAGCTGAGTATCGTCGGCATAACAGTGAAAGCTAATTCCATGTTTCCTAATGATATCTCCTAATGGTAGCATATACAGAGTGAACAGCAGCGGTCCTAGTACTGAGCCTTGTGGTACGCCATACTGAACTTGTGATTGATAAGACATCTCTTCATTTACTGCTACAAACTGATAACGGTCAGATAAGTATGATTTAAACCATGCTAGTGCAATTCCACTAATGCCAACATAATGTTCGAGCCTATTTAAAAGGATGTTGTGGTCAATGGTGTCAAATGCAGCACTAAGATCAAGTAATACTAATAGAGAGATACAACCACGATCGGATGATAAGAGCAAATCATTTGTGACTCTAACGAGAGCTGTCTCGGTACTATGGTACGGTCTAAATCCGGACTGAAAATCCTCGCAGATATCATTTCTTTCAAGAAAAGAACACAGTTGTGAGGATACTGCTTTTTCTAATATCTTTGACAGAAATGGCAGATTAGAGATCGGCCTGTAATTGACTAGTTTTGTAGGATCAAGTTGCTGTTTTTTAACAAGCGGTTTAATCATAGCTAGCTTAAAGGTTTTTGGTACGTATCCTAGAGACAAAGATGAATTAATGATATTAAGAAGAGGATCTATGACATCTGGAAGCATCTCTTTCAGCAGCTTAGTCGGTATAGGGTCTAACATGCACGTTGTCGATTTAGATGATTTGACGAGTTTGCAAAATTCTTCCTCTCCTATAGCAATGAATGAATCAAATTTTCCCTCAGGGAGACTACGATGCACTTCCTGATGCGATACTGTATTAGACGGTTGCATAGTTATAATTTTGTCCCTGATATTATCGATCTTATAAGTGAAGAAGTTCATAAAGTCATTACTGCTGTGTTTTTTGGAAGCTTCTGGGCTTGAAGCTTTCTTTTTCGTTAGTTTAGCCACTGTTTCAAATAAATACCTAGGATTATGTTTATTTTCTTCTAATAGGGTTGAAAAATAAGCAGATCTAGCAGCTTTTAAAGCCTCTCTGTAAGCAATCGAGCTCTCCTTCCATGAAATCCGAAACACCTCTAGTTTTGTTTTCTTCCAGTTGCGCTCCATTTTTCTGGCTGCTCTCTTAAGGGCCTGAGTGTGCTCGTTGTGCCACGGCGTTGGACTAGGTTCTTTAATCTTCTTTAAGCGCAGCGGAGCAACTGTGTCTAAAGTGCTGGAAAAGAGAGAGTTAAAAGTTTCTGTTGCAATATCAAGTTCTTCTAAGCTATCCGGGATGCTGAGCTGATGAAACTGATTAGGAAGATTATTGATAAAGCAATCTTTAGTGGCAGAAGTGATCGGTCTAACATATTTATAACACGGAGTCGGCTTTGCAGGTCTCTCTGTTTAACACCGATAATTTTTGAACAGATTTACAATGTTGTACAGGCTATTCCTGTCTTTAACTGTCATGTTGTGGAACCAGCAGATAAAAGAAAAACTCAAAAGACTCTCAATAAAAGACTGATAAAACCTACACAGGATGACCGGCGTAACAGAAATAATTTAGTTTGCGGAGAAGGTAAATTCTCTGTTGCCCCTGCTTCACGATGGCAGCGCTGTTTACATCAAACTTAAGATGGTCATCAAACAGTGCCCAAGTATTTATAAGATGAGACAATTTCCACTTTTGCGTTATGTATGATGCTTTCAGAAGCAGTATCTCTATTTTGCCCAAACTCAAGAATTAATTCTTTGGTTTTAGATACATTCAAATCAAGGCAATGGTTATCACACCATGAGATAAAGTCAGTCAGAGCATTCCCATGGTCAGATACTGGACATTGGAGTAGTGACAACAACGCAGTGTCATCGGAAAAATTTCACCAAATAGCTTTTCTCCTGGGCGCTTCTGCAGCCATTTGTGTACATGATAAAAAAAAGGGGTGAGAGGACACACCCTTGAGGTAATCCTATGGAGAGCATCAAGGGATCTGATAAATGGCCATTTACAAATACCCTCTGCTCTCTAACAGTCAAAAAATATAAGATCCATAAAGCAAGTTGGTAAGGCAAATTAAAATCACACAGCAACTTGTCTATTAAAATATGTGGTTGCACTGTATTAAAAGCTGAAGAAAAGTCTGCAAACAGAAGCCTGGAATGGGATTTTGGTTTGTCTAAATGCTTATATACACTATTCAAGATAAAAAGCTTTGCATCCTCTACTCCCCTCCCCACTCTATAAGCAAATTGCAGGGGGACCAGTCTATCCTCTACAGATGATAGTACCAAGTTTTTAACAATCTTTTCAAATACCTTCATAATTAGTGATGTTAGAGCGACAGGCCTAAAATCATTTAGCTGCCCAGGTTTGCTAATCTTTTTAGGAACTTGTAGCAACATCGACTGCCATCTGGTCAAATTAGGGAATCACGAACACTTCATTAATTTGCCTGAAGACAAAAGGTCTTCGTCTCGTTCTCCCATTCCAACATGTAACGTGATACCACATTCCACAAAGGCACAAAGGAAAGGGCTTCCACCACAGTCCCTCTGGAATGTATGCACACACACACACACACACACAAACGTTTCCTTAAACGAATCATATTTAAAACATTACCAAATGTATTATGTGTTGCCATTTATTTGTCATGACAGTTTTGGGATTTAATGTAAGTTTTAAAGTGTACTAATCAAAATCTAAATGCTTCTAATCTGTATATTTTATGTAACTTCGTTATCACATAACCTTAATTTGAAGTGTTTGATGTCGTTGTAATTCTCTAAATCTAACGGAGTTGAATCTCGATAATAGACTGCAATGGTATGATTATTTCGATATGAATTCTTGCCAGTCATAGAAATGACTAGTCCTGGAGCTCTGTCATAAACTACACAGACTGGGGTCTTGACAAGACAAAGGAAAAGTCTCCCGCTCTCAAATCACTGAAGGTGATTGGACCATCCACCAGGAGAAGGCGTTATCCTTACATTCCTTAAAAGCCAAACGCTCTTCCTGCCCTAGCCCCTTCTGCTCTTCTCGTCTGCCAGTCATGTGAACAGTCTGCGATACCGACTCCTCTGGAGTCCGTCTTCTTTTATTTGTTTTACTAAGTTTCTTTTGTTTAACTTTCAAATTCCACTTTGTTCGTTTCCACCCACGAGTCAAACGAACGAAGCCTGAATTCCTTCAGCAACTACCCTTCCAAAGAGACCTTCTTCAAAACTCCCGCGAACAGCTTGCTCTGGCAACAAGCACGCACGCCTCAGCACGAGCGCGCGCACTCTGCTCCAAGAACACGCGCAGGCTGAACACAGCTCCACACAAACAAACTTTGCAAGTATCCAGCTCTACGAGTTTTAATGTTTTAAGGTGTTTTGATTGATGTCTCTCTCAGAGGTCTGTGATGTTTGCTGTCCTATGGTCACACGTGACCATTCTCTCTCTCTCTCTCATCCTCTCTTTATCTCTCTCTCTCTGTCCCGCAATCACATCGAGCGCGGGCCCCAGAGCGCCCCTCCCCAACTCTCTATAACTCTCTTTCTCTCATCAGCTGTTACCCGTTTTTGTCTTGTCTGTTTAATGTAAGTAACTGTACATAGACGTATAAAAACCTATAATCACTATGTGTAATCCGTTATACTCTGTAATTTGCATTTATTAAAACAATGTATTCAAGACTGTGTCTGTGAAAAACGCTCGTAAAACCACAAACGTCAATGAGGTAGGTTATAGCTACCGAGCTCCCTGTTTAAGTAAGTTAGTTTTAATTTTATAAACACCAGAAATATTAATGTTCACGGCCAGAAGGTTGGTGTTTCTTGGAGTTTATAAGGAAGGATAACTTTATTGAGAAATTAATCACTTAATCTGACGTTGGTCGCTGGACGAACAACGATTTGATAATTACATTAGTTTCCCTTAAAGATTATTTCATAATCGAAGTTAAGTAAGATTATTGATATATGAATGAGGGATTATAATTCGTTGTGATTGATTATTCATATATTCATATAATCCACTTTTACTTTCGACAATTTAATGTAACTGAAATATGCAGAATATTAATCATACTCATGATTAGTTATTAAAATTCCCTATGGATCATTTGAGCTAATTCATCCGGACCCAGAGTCCGAAGCCTAAGGCATTTATATTACATTAGTGGTGGAGAAAATTACGCGCAATCTCAAACTTTGTGTTTTACGAGCAAATCAGTTTCAGTCTGTCTATATTGTGTATTAATGTAATGCGCGCGCTCCAGCGAGAGCCCACGCGCTCCCATTGAGGAAACAAGCGCGCCCTAGTAAGGCAAAAACCACGCGCGCTCACTGAAGGACTGTTAGAAGGCACGAAGCCGATCTCAGTCAAAGCAAATTGACCCCTGCTAGATATGTTTAACATTTTCAGCCCCTGTTAATTGCTAAAATAAACTTCGATGTATTATATTAATATTGTTTCGGTAAAGAGAACAGAATCTCTGTACATCCCGTACATTCTTAATATTGTGTTACCCACGCGCGCGCTCCAGCGAGAGTCCACGCGGTTCAGTGAGGAAACGCGCGCGCCCTAGTGCGAACACACGCGCGCTCACTGAAGAACTGACTGGCGCAGAAGCCAGCTCAGCTCAAGCATATTAACAGACGCTGGAAGTGACAATACCGGTAAATGTCCTAGAGAAAAGAATCTCTGTTCAGCCTGTAATTAATATTGCTTCAGCCCGCTTGAAATCAAACGAGTTTCTTTGTTCACGCGGTAGATTGGAACAGAGCGAGTCTCCTCCGTTTCGATAATAGGCCTAATAAAATATTAGATCGTTAAAATAACGATAACTCCTGGTTGAAAATTGGATTAGCTACCCATTTTGTAAACCTAAGACATTTTTAAATCATAAGTGCTATTGTGGTTAAATGTTTACGGGAACCCAACAACAGATGATAAGTCCTGTGTTCACAATTGTGTTTTGCAGCGAAGAAACCCTGCTTCACGCTCTTGTGCAATAGCACCCACAGATCCGCAGATCTTGTCCCTTTGTGATTTCTATTACAGAAAATCAGCACGTGACTGAGCTGAACGCTCTGAGCTCTTTAGAGTCACATTTAAAATTGGTTGTAATTCCGCGGACTAAACACCAGAGGTCCTTTTAGGTGTTCAAGTCTCAAAATACGCGCCCCAACGACGTCACCCTGCGTGAGCACCGCCTCCCACTGACGTCAGCCTGCATGAGCGCAACTACGCCATCTCGTGGCCGTTTCAGATAATGCTCTCGTACTGCTAAATTCAAGTGTTCTATGATGAATAGTGAATTAGCTTATGTCTAAATTCTCAATAATTATTGGCATTTCCAGCTTTGCTCGTGCGAATATTATTTTGTGTTAGACAATTTTCCTGCTTGTGACTGGTACATTTACTTTGAGTTTGGTTCAAACAAGAGGTGAATTAAAACTTAAATTAAATCCCAGCCCAGCCATTGAGAGCCCAGTTAGAGGAAATCCGCCACCTAGTGGCCGCCACCCGCTAAAGCGGTCCATTCAACTCGTTTTTTCTGTTTCCAATTCGGTGTGAATTGCTTTATTTCTGTTTTCCTCGTCTGATTATTTTATAATAATTACTGATACTTAAATGCATCTTAATTATTGTACAATATCATTCTGATTTCTCAATCCCCTTACACGCTTATCTAAATTCGAGTTAAATCAGATTTAAATTTTGGATTTAAATCTTGTTTGGCTGGCAGCCACTGTCATCCACTAGAAGGAAACAGCGCCACCACGTGGCCTTGTGGATACTAAGTCGGTGCCACTCTTAATCCCCTTTCACTCTTTTGAAGTGTGTACTTATTTCATCTTTCCCTTCTGATTATTTCATAGTAATTACTGATGCTTTAACGTCATCTGGATTATTATAAAATATCACTCTGATTTTTACATTTCTGCACAGGCTTATTTAAATTTGAATTTAAAACCAGTTGAATTTAATTTGAATGAGTTTGTCTGTCCAACCAGGTTGACCACTGAAAAGAGATACGCCCCCTTGTGGGACAAACCCACTACTGCGGCCTGTCTCTTCTTCTGGGGTCATCCTGTCTTTTCATTATTTTATTTTATTAAATTTTTTTTTATTATTAAATTTTTTTTTTCAAAAAAAATTTTATTATTACTTTTTATTCCTAATTTTCTTATCTCTCTTTTAGGTTAGGTTATTCTGATAATCACCAACATTATCATAATTCCCTTTTTGTTTTACCATTATTTCAAAGCCTTTGCCTTTATTTCTACATACATAATTACTAAACTTGGTTAAACAAGAAAGCCTTAATTGACGTTAACTTTCACCTGTTTACCCCTTTTTGTGTGTTTATGTGTAGTTCTCCCTAGGGCGCTGTGGTGATTTGACAGTCATCTCTGGTTGGTTTCCAGCGAGCGGGGTCACCTGGTCGTCACGACCGACACCGGCCGTGCGTGAGTCTCGGACTCTTCTGTCTCTTACCATTGGGGTGGCACGCAACTGCTACATCAGCAATTTAGCACTCCAAGGGTAAAGTCAACCACGCCAGCTGACACACAAGGCAATTTCGGGACAATTACCTGAACCAGGGCCTGCTGCAGGGGGCCGGGTTCCGGTGAAAACCCCATTTTTGTCGTGCTGTCTGGCAGTTGACACCTTGGCGTTGCCAGGTTGTGTGTAAGGTCGCAAGTTGTTTGAGAAGGTCGCACCGTGGTACACAGAGTAACAGAAGGCCCGGGTCCACTGCGCTCGAGTGTGTGGGACCGTCGAGAAGGTTGACCGCGCCGCTGACTCCCACCTGAGTGACCTCATTTCACCCCAGGCAAACTAAATAAGGTAAAACCCATACACTTAGTATAAGCCACAGAATATTAGATATTCCCCGGTCATTTAAGTGTTTGGCCTATATCCCTTTCTCCAAGCCTCACCGTCTTCCTAGGTTTTTCTACCCCGATAGCCCCCACTCACCTGTAGGCCCTATCGTAAACTCTGGCAGTGGTAATAGGCTTAGGCCTCCTTATTCTCTCTAACACATACCGTGTTACTATTGTGTGATCTTATCTCACTTTGATCTGTTCTATCCTTTGTTCTGTTGCGATTTGTTTCTTTCATTTCACCTAGAAACAGTAACCTGAGAGAGCCATCAAAGAAGCCAAGTAGTGGAGTGACCACCAGCAGCCGGGGCCACCACGTGACCCGCCAGGCTACTGCTCGTCACAACCCCTAGTGCAGGTCCTCAGACGACCCAAGTTAATTGGCTCCGTGAACTGTCTAACTGTTGGCATCAGTTAGCCCCAAAATTCTCATAAACGGCATAGCCGTATGATCATAACTCGTTAACCTTAAAACGAACTTGCATTGGTCTCTTTGTGTGTGTGTTCTGTGTTCTCTCTCGCCTACAGTGTGCCAAGGTCACGGCCGTCCAGTATGGCTGCCCAGTGGGACGAACTCGAGTCGTGGTTGAGAGCCATGACGACCGACTTCCTGTCCGGAGACGCCGCTGACACAGAGCCCCGGAGCCGAGAACAGCTGGACACCGACCTGGTCGAACTGATGACCCACGATCCGACACAGAGCTACAACTACAAGGACTGGGCCAAGATCGTCGGAAGCCTCGCACACAAACTCGTCGCCCAGGCACGGCTCAGCGAAAGGAGCCACATCGACCTGGAGCAGGAAGCAGCAGCGCTAAAGCTTCAAGCAGAGGAGGCCCGGAGGAACCAGGCCCACACCCAAAGTCGTCTAGAACAGCTACTTCTCCTGACCGCCACAGACCAAAGAGAACAGTCGGAGAAAGAAACCTGTAAAGAACTCGACGAAAGACTCCAACAAAGTGACGCTCTCCTCGAGAGAGCAAAGACTGAACTAAGAGACAAAAACGCTAAAGCCACAGCCTGTGAAAAACACTTACAGGTGGCCAGAGTTGAAATCCATGAGCTTACTCTGCAGAGACACGATCTCAGAGACGAACTTGACATTGTTCACAAAGAACTGAGCCATTCTTACAGAATTAACAGTGACCGGGTAGGGGAAACACACACCACAAAGTTTCCCCTGACCAGCCGGTACACACCAGCCAGCCAACAAAAACCCCTGTCAGCAGAAAGGGGGGGGGCCCTCACAGAGAACACTTAACGCTAAGCGCGGCACGGCTCCCAAAGCTGAAGGGGGTGGAGCTGAAAAGGGTCAGAATCCCCTCCAGACGGATTGGGCCCCCAGCCACAGCTCTCCCCCCACAAACGTTGACAAGTTGGCCAGAAACATCCCCACGTTCACTCCAAACCTTGCAGGAGGCCATGATGTACATGCTTACCTTCAAGACATTGACTTTCACCTGCAAACTGTCGCCAACGTGACAGCTTGGGACAAGTTTTGCCTGCTCAGAATTACTTCTAGCCGTGACGTGCGCAGCTTCCTAGACCGTCAACCAGAGACTGTCAAAAGGGACTACCAACAGCTACGTGACTTGGTCCACAAAGCTTACACCGAGCAAAAGACTATTTCCAAAAAGACTGTAAAAGACCCCACAATCGACTCTGTCTCTGAGCACTGCTCAGAGCTAGACACAGAAGGTGCCCAACAGCACCACAGTCACAGACTGTACCACAGAGAGTCAAGACCGTTCCAAGCCAGCAGAGGGCAGCACAACCGGGACGGTGCTCATCCAAAGCATCGGAGCGAGCGCTCTAAGAGGTTCTGGGACCTGCAATCACCCGCCGTCCCGAACTCCAAGCCCAGAAAGCCAGCCCTGGAACCCCTCTCGACATGCTACTGGTAAGCCCAAGCCTCATCGCACACCAGAAAAACACAGTGCAGCCACGTCGGAGACAGCAGAGATCGTGAGAATGCTGAAAGTGTTTCTTCACAAGAAAACATCGCAAGAGAGACAAGGACGAACCAGACATCTTATGTCCAAGCATAAGAACTGAAACCAACACCCTGTCTGACTGCCATCTGCCTGAGCCAAGCACCACGAACACTGCTCGTCCCCCACAGACTACAGAGCGAGCTGTCACACCACCAAGTGACAGCTCCGCTCCAGCACCACAGCTGACAGCTGCACACACTACACGAAACAGCACAACACATCACACCTGGGACCAACATCACAAAGTCCCAGGAAGTGCTGTTCCGGCTAGCTGCCCCCGCAGCAAGCCACACGTCCCTCCCGGGGACAACCCACCAGACATTGTTATCAAATCGCAACCCATGAACTTTGCTGTTACATCACCAAATAGCAGCCCCACTCACCCACTCATTGGTGCATCACAAACTGACAACACCTACCATTCACTCCGACTGACAACAACAGCCCCGGTGCCACAGTTTCTGGGAAACCTTCTTGAAAGGGGGGTGACCAGGAAACCCTACCTAGCCTGCACTTTGGAGAAGGAAGTGAAACTTGAAGCCTTGATAGACACAGGAGCAGACCTCACTGTGATCTCATCTCAACTTTTCAAAAGACTCAAAGTCGAAGCTAAGAGACAGAATCGAACTTTTGAATCCCACACTTGTGAGCTAAAGGTGCATTCATACAGCCAAAATAGCATCCGGCTCGAACAGCTAACTCTAATCCACCTGTCAATAGGTTTTATGTCGCTGACTCACCCTGTGTACGTTTCACCAATGAACACTCATCCACTCATCATTGGCAAAGACCTGCTGGATCGTTTCGAGCCCTTACTGGACTTCAAAAAGCGAACTCTTTGGGCCCAAGTGCCAGAACCTCTCCCCATCCAGTCACACAGGCCACCCGAGCCAGACTGTCAGATCACAGAGGTCACGAGGCTTTCCACAGAGCCAGGACCGTCAGGTCACACAGTTCATGGGAACTCCCCACAGCCAGTCACAACGACACAGACTTAGCAACAGGTCAAGTTTCAAGTTCGCTACCCTGCACCTCCCAGCCCACAAAAGACTTTAACAAATGCTGCGCCAAGGTCAAGACTGACCTGCAGCCACATGACCAAACTCATGCCCGCGCCAAGCCTGGCGCACTAAACGGAAAGCGGTGGTCACACCCAACCCACCCACCCGCCCTCACAGTTGCAACGACTACACACTGCATAAGACTTTTACAGGCTACACTGCCTAACCCTGTGCCGCTTACGCGGGCTCCGCTGTCTGCAAAACCCAACATAGCGGACATGCGGGCTTCTGACACCACAACAACGACTTGGCATTGCCTCCACTTACACCCCTCCTGCCTCCCTTGCACGCCGTCTGAGCTCACTGACAGCCAGTGCCTCAATCCGCTGCATAATATGCACACGCTGCATACACACAACATTACGGGTTCTACACCTGTTGACATCACAGCGCAAAAGCTTGTGCTGAACAGTTGCAAAAGGGGGGTCATGCCAATGTTTATCTATGATGCATCATGTGCGGCACAACACAGCACCAGAGTCACTGACGAGACATTGAAGCAAGCGACCGGCTGGCAGAAAGATGTGACAAAACATGGGCCAAGGCGAGCTAAACCTAGCTGCCACCCACAAAGCAAAAGAACTGCCCTGTCCAACCAAAGACAACCCTCGTTTGCCTCTTCCTTCCCTTTCTCTCTCTCTCCTCCCTGTCATCTGTACCAGGTTGCTGCTGTGGGTCGTCATGCTGTGCTGTCAGCCATCCAGAGGACAGCTGCCACCGAGAGAACAACTGAGACTCCTGATCACCGACTGCGGAACCTACACTCAGCCAGTGTATGGTCGACTCATCCAGTCCTGCCCGGTCTACAGAGCACACCACCCCAGCACCGCAGCCCCATACATCTGGGCAAGTGCCCAACGGACAGAGGACTCCCTCTCGCATGCCAAGGCCAAGGTCGAACACATGCTCAACCAACTTGAGGAAGTGACTGTTACACAATCAGGACTCCTAAGCACCAACCACCGCTCCAAACGGTTCCTGGGAGCGTTGCTCGGAGCCGTAGCTGCCGCCAGAACTCTTTTTAACATTGGTATGTCCAGTGTCAACGCAGCGAACCAGACTGTGAACTCAATGAAACCGCTGTTTAATATCTCCCAGAAAGACTTTGCCCAGACTCCGCTGTTTACAGCACTAACGACAGACATGCTGTGGGAGGTTAGCTCCTCCACTGACAGCCTAGCCACAGGTGCAATCCCACCGTACCTGAAACTCTTAAGCCTTGTGCGAACTGTGCTGGCCTCCAGCATCACCACGCCAGCTGACCCTCTACAAACACACCTTGCTTACTCTCTGGGTTGCGCCACCCCCACTTCACGTCAACCCCGAGCAGAGAGAAGTGGGTTTTCTCCTAAACCTACCCATCATCGAGTCAAACCGAGCCTACAGGCTCAAAGACATTGTCAACATCGGGTCCTGGAAAAGCAGGACCCAGTTCAAGATATGCACTCCAGACGCAGTGGCCTACCACGACAGCGACACCCTGCTGTACCCGGCCTCAAACCTGCACGGGTGCACCTTGACCAAAGACATTCACTATCTCTGCCCTAGCAAGCCTTTCCCCAGAGACAACACTGAAGGAATCTGCGAGTTGCAACCCCTGGTCAGCCACACACGCTGCCCTGCTGAAGCTAAGCCTCGCACACAAGTCACAGAAACACAAGCAAAGATTGTAGGTGAACGATGGCTGGCTAACACACCTGCGCACACAGCCACTGTCACTCACGAACAGCATGATACAACCAGCCGTGTCAACCTGCTCAGCCAGAGTATGCCGACTCAAGTACCGACAGGTGCCATCTCACCCCTCGGCAGCCTGTCATGGTACCATCTTCCGAGCAAAGAGTACCAGACAGCACTGGAACTCCCATCCTTTAAGAACTACAACGTCACCTTAGATCCAGAAGGAGATCTCTGGTTTGAGAAAAGGGGGTCCCAACTCATGAACATTGCTCCTGTCAACACATCCCTCACCTGTGTCCAAACCTGGACCGCAGCTGATACTGTTGTATCTTTCCAAGGTCACCGACCACGCACCGACACTCGTCTTGGCCTTCATCCTGCAACAGACGCAACGAGATGCAAACATCCACAGTCAAGCTCACGAACTCTGTGTCGGGAGGTTTCACACGGAATCCCCGGAAAGGGGGTGGCAAGCCACCGACCACATCATCATCATTTGAGCTGAACCCTCAGCCTTGAAACCACCTGTCATCCATTGTGCTAATTTGTTGTTCGATGAAGTCCATCCCCTGACTTAATCGAACAAAAAGGGGGAATATGTAGCAACATCGACTGCCATCTGGTCAAATTAGGGAATCACGAACACTTCATTAATTTGCCTGAAGACAAAAGGTCTTCGTCTCGTTCTCTCCCATTCCAACATGTAACGTGATACCACATTCCACAAAGGCACAAAGGAAAGGGCTTCCACCACAGTCCCTCTGGAATGTATGCACACACACACACACACACACAAACGTTTCCTTAAACGAATCATATTTAAAACATTACCAAATGTATTATGTGTTGCCATTTATTTGTCATGACAGTTTTGGGATTTAATGTAAGTTTTAAAGTGTACTAATCAAAATCTAAATGCTTCTAATCTGTATATTTTATGTAACTTCGTTATCACATAACCTTAATTTGAAGTGTTTGATGT
>JARPMJ010007481.1:0-42546 GCA_033366665.1 Phoxinus dragarum | reverse complement strand
TAGAACCGTTTGCGGGAAACTTATGAAAATTGGCACAGTGATAGAGGACAGCCTGAACTATCACCATAGCGAATTTGGAGTCTCCAACTCATTCCTCTAGCGCCACCAGCTGTCCAAAGTTTCACTCATGTTTATGCTAATAACTTTTGAACCACAAGGGCTAGAAACAAAATTCTTTTTTTCCTCTGATTCCTGAGCTCATGACGATTCGATTGCACCCTATGACGTCATTTTCCGTCATAATAGTTTTCCCGCCATTTTGAATTTTCCGAAAAACCTACTTTTTCGAACTCCTCCTAGGCCGTTGCTCCGAATTTCACGAAAAATGAACCAGATCATCTCCAGACCTTGACGACTAAAAGTTATGGAATTCAAGTTGATTCTAATTACCGTTCTCGAATACCGCGCAAATAAATTTTACGTAGCGCTTGCGAAAACAGACGTAAGGCCGTATCTCCACAACGCTTTATCGGATTCAGACCAAATGTGGTACATGTCATCACAAGCATGACCTGAGGCTACATGCTGCGTTTCGGCGCAGCGCCACCTACTGGTCCGGAGATATGAATAATTTATGTTTTTGCTTATAACTTCTGAACGGTTTGTCCAAAAATCACAAAAGTGATCTCGTTAGATTCAGGGCGTCGTGCTGAGTTGACTGATATCCATTTTCCCATATCGGCCATTTTGGCTGTCGGCCATTTTGAATTATGTGCTAAAATGCTGTATTTTATGAACGCTTGAACGTATCATTACGAAACTCAGTATGAGTCATCAGTACAACGCCCTAAAGGTACTCAAAAATTTATGAGACAGCGCCACCTTTTGGTCAAAAGTTATAATGAAATTTCCAAAAATGCTAATAACTTTTGAATAAATTTGCCTATAGTAATGACACTGGTCTCAATAGATTCCTTGGGTTATGCTGAAAACATAGATACCAATTTTGCCATAGTCAGCCAAACTTCCTGTCCGCCATCTTTATTTTCTTTTAAAACCTACTTTTGCGAACTCCTCCTAGACCGAACGTCCGATTTTCACCAAAATCGGATCGTGTCATCTCCAGACCGTGCCGAGTAAAAGTTATGGATTTCGTGTCCGATAGACAAAACCGTTTTCGTATACCGCAGTGGCAAAGTTGAGGCATGATGCCAAAATGACTATTCAGGCTTTATATCTGCAATGCCTTGACAGATTGACACCAAACTTTGTATGTGTCATTGTCACTTCACTCTGACCACATCACATCAGTTTCGTAACTGCGCCACCTACTGGTCGAAAGTGATAATCATATTTTTAGTTAATGTATGTGATTTTTCAACCATTTTGCCAAAATTCATCTTTAAATGTCTTCAATTGCTCCTTGCTGCAGTTGGCCTCACACTCCCAGCCACTTTAGCATGTCTCGTCGTCTGCTTTTGCGCTTGGCCCCGTGATGGCTGCTTGCAGCTATATTTAGGGGCCAAGCACTGAAAGTGCGGGCACCTATTGTATCTGTTCCCGTTCTTATTCTTCTTCTTTTTCTTCCGACTGGGCGTCTATGGCAGCCCATAGAAGCGTATGCGGGAAAGTTGTTTTGGTTTGACATTCTGATAGAGGACAGTCCCAACATCAAATACACCAATTTTGGTGTTTCTAACTCATTCCCTCTAGCGCCACCACCTGTCCAAAGTTTCAGAAATTGTATGCTAATAACTTTTGAACCGTAAGGCTATCAACAAAATTATTTTTTCCTCTGATTCCTGAGCTCATTGCGATTCGATTGCACCCTATGACGTCATTTTCCGTCATAATAGTTTTCCCGCCATTTTGAATTTTCCGAAAAACCTACTTTTTCGAACTCCTCCTAGGCCGTTGCTCCGAATTTCACGAAAATTGAACCAGATCATCTCCAGACCATGATGACAAAAAGTTATGGAATTCAAGTTGATTTGTCAAACCGTTCACGAATACCACGCAATTTAATTTTACGTTGCGCTTGCAAAAACAGACGTAAGGCTGTATCTCCACAACGTTTTATCGGATTCAGACCAAATTTGGTACATGTCATCACAAGCATGACCTGAGGCTACATGCTGCGTTTCGGCGCAGCGCCACCTACTGGTCCGGAGATATGAATAATTTATTTTTTTGCTTATAACTTCTGAACGGTTGTCCAAAAATCACAAAAGTGGTCTCGTTAGATTCAGGGCGTCATACTGAGTTGACTGATATCCAATTTTCCCATATCGGCCATTTTGGCTGTCGGCCATTTTGAATTATGTGCTAAAATGCTGTATTTTATGAACGCATGAACGTATCGTTACGAAACTCAGTATGGGTCATCAGTACAATGCCCTAAAGGTACTCAAAAGATTATGAGACAGCGCCACCTTTTGGTCAAAAGTTATAATGAAATTTCCAAAAATTCTAATAACTTTTGAATAATTTGCCTATAGTAATGACACTCATCTCAATAGATTCCTTGGGTTATGCTGAAAACATAGATACCAATTTTTGCCATAGTCAGCCAAACTTCCTGTCCGCCATCTTTATTTTCTTTTAAAACCTACTTTTTCGAACTCCTCCTAGACCGAACGTCCGATTTTCACCAAAATCGGATCGTGTCATCTCCAGACCGTGCCGAGTAAAAGTTATGGATTTCGTGTCGATAGACGAAACCGTTTTCGTATACCGCAGTGGCAAAGTTGAGGCATGATGCCAAAATGACTATTCAGGCTTTATATCTGCAATGCCTTGACATATTGACACCAAACTTTGTATGTGTCATTGTCACTTCACTCTGACCACATCACATCAGTTTCGTAACTGCGCCACGTATTGGTCGAAAGTGATAATCATATTTTTAGTTATTGTATGTGATTTTTCAACCATTTTGCCAAAATTCATCTTCAAATGTCTTTAATTGCTCCTTGCTGCAGTTTGTCTCACACTTTCAGCCATGTAGGCATATCTCGTCGTCTGCTTTTGCGCTTGGCCCCGTAATGGCTGCTTGCAGCTATATTTCTTCTTCTTTTTTTTCTTCCGACTGGGCGTCTATGGCAGCCTATAGAACCGTTTGCGGGAAACTTATACAAATTGGCACAGTGATAGAGGACAGCCTGAACTATCACCATAGCAAATTTGGAGTCTCCAACTCATTCCCTCTAGCGCCACCAGCTGTCCAAAGTTTCACTCATGTTTATGCTAATAACTTTTGAACCACAAGGGCTAGAAACAAAATTATTTTTTCCTCTGATTCCTGAGCTCATGGCGATTCGACTGCACACTATGACGTCCATTTTCCGTCATAATAGTTTTCCCGCCATTTTGAATTTTCCGAAAAACCTACTTTTTCGAACTCCTCCTAGGCCGTTGCTCCGAATTTCACGAAAAATGAACCAGATCATCTCCAGACCTTGACGACCAAAAGTTATGGAATTCAAGTTGATTCGAATTACCGTTCTCGAATACCGCGCAAATAAATTTTACGTAGCGCTTGCGAAAACAGACGTAAGGCCGTATCTCCACAACGCTTTATCGGATTCAGACCAAATTTGGTACATGTCATCACAAGCATGACCTGAGGCTACATGCTGCGTTTCGGCGCAGCGCCACCTACTGGTCCGGAGATATGAAGAATTTATGTTTTTGCTTATAACTTCTGAACGGTTTGTCCAAAAATCACAAAAGTGGTCTCGTTAGATTCAGGGCGTCGTGCTGAGTCGACTGATATCCAATTTTCCCATATCGGCCATTTTGGCTGTCGGCCATTTTGAATTATGTGCTAAAATGCTGTATTTTATGAACGCATGAACGTATCGTTACGAAACTCAGTATGGGTCATCAGTACAACGCCCTAAAAGTACTCAAAAATGTATGAGACAGCGCCACCTTTTGGTCAAAAGTTATAATGAAATTTCCAAAAATGCTAATAACTTTTGAATAAATTTGCCTATAGTAATGACACTGATCTCAATAGATTCCTTGGGTTATGCTGAAAACATAGATACCAATTTTGCCATAGTCAATCAAAGTTCCTGTCCGCCATCTTTATTTTTCTTTTAAAACCTACTTTTTCGAACTCCTCCTAGACCGAACGTCCGATTTTCACCAAAATCGGATCGTGTCATCTCCAGACTGTGCCGAGTAAAAGTTATGGATTTCGTGTCGATAGACAAAACCGTTTTCGTATACCGCAGTGGCAAAGTTGAGGCATGATGCCCAAAATGACTATTCAGGCTTTATATCTGCAATGCCTTGACATATTGACACCAAACTTTGTATGTGTCATTGTCACTTCACTCTGACCACATCACATCAGTTTCGTAACTGCGCCACCTATTGGTCGAAAGTGATAATCATATTTTTAGTTATTGTATGTGATTTTTCAACCATTTTGCCAAAATTCATCTTCAAATGTCTTTAATTGCTCCTTGCTGCAGTGGGTCTCACACTCCCAGCCACTTTGGCATGTCTTGTCGTCTTGCTTGCGCTTGGCCCCGGTGATTGCTGCTTGCAGCTATATTTAGGGGCCAAGCACTGAAAGTGCGGAGGCACCTATTGTTTTTGTTGGCGTTCTTATTATTATTAGGGGCCAAGCACTGAAGGTGCGGGCACCTATTGTATCTGTTTCCCGTTCTTATTAGGGGCCAAGCACTGAAGGTGCGGGCACCTATTGTATCTGTTCCCGTTCTTATTCTTCTTTTTCTTTTTCTTTTTCTTTTTTTTCTTTTTCTTCCGACTGGGCGTCTATGGCAGCCTATAACACCGTTTGCGGGAAACTTATGAAAATTGGCACAGTGATAGAGGACAGCCTGAACTATCACCATAGCAAATTTGGAGTCTCCAACTCATTCCCTCTAGCGCCACCAGCTGTCCAAAGTTTTACTCATGTTTATGCTAATAACTTTTGAACCACAAGGGCTAGAAACAAAATTCTTTTTCCTCTGATTCCTGAGCTCACGACGATTCGACGGCACCCTATGACGTCATTTTCCGTCATAATAGTTTTCCCGCCATTTTGAATTTTCCGAAAAACCTACTTTTTCGAACTCCTCCTAGGCCGTTGCTCCGAATTTCACGAAAAATGAACCAGATCATCTCCAGACCTTGACGACCAAAGTTATGGAATTCAAGTTGATTCGAATTACCGTTCTCGAATACCGCGCAAATAAATTTTACGTAGCGCTTGCGAAAACAGACGTAAGGCCGTATCTCCACAACGCTTTATCGGATTCAGACCAAATTTGGTACATGTCATCACAAGCATGACCTGAGGCTACATGCTGCGTTTCGGCGCAGCGCCACCTACTGGTCCGGAGATATGAAGAATTTATGTTTTTGCTTATAACTTCTGAACGGTTTGTCCAAAAATCACAAAAGTGATCTCGTTAGATTCAGGGCGTCGTGCTGAGTTGACTGATATCCAATTTTTCCCATATCGGCCATTTTGGCTGTCGGCCATTTTGAATTATGTGCTAAAATGCTGTATTTTATGAACGCATGAACGTATCGTTACGAAACTCAGTATGGGTCATCAGTACAACGCCCTAAAAGTACTCAAAAATTTATGAGACAGCGCCACCTTTTGGTCAAAAGTTATAATGAAATTTCCAAAAATGCTAATAACTTTTGAATAAATTTGCCTATAGTAATGACACTGATCTCAATAGATTCCTTGGGTTATGCTGAAAACATAGATACCAATTTTGCCATAGTCAATCAAAGTTCCTGTCCGCCATCTTTATTTTCTTTTAAAACCTACTTTTTCAAACTCCTCCTAGACGCCGAACGTCCGATTTTCACCAAAATCGGATCGTGTCATCTCCAGACCGTGCCGAGTAAAAGTTATGGATTTCGTGTCGATAGACAAAACCGTTTTCGTATACCGCAGTGGCAAAGTTGAGGCATGATGCCAAAATGACTATTCAGGCTTTATATCTGCAATGCCTTGACATATTGACACCAAACTTTGTATGTGTCATTGTCACTTCACTCTGACCACATCACATCAGTTTCGTAACTGCGCCACCTATTGGTCGAAAGTGATAATCATATTTTTAGTTATTGTATGTGATTTTTCAACCATTTTGCCAAAATTCATCTTCAAATGTCTTTAATTGCTCCTTGCTGCAGTGGGTCTCACACTCCCAGCCACTTTGGCATGTCTTGTCGTCTTGCTTGCGCTTGGCCCCGGTGATTGCTGCTTGCAGCTATATTTATTATTCTGCTTCTTCCGACTGGGCGTCTATGGCAGCCCATAGAAGCGTATGCGGGAAAGTTGTTCCGGTTTGACATTCTGATAGAGGACATTCCCACAGTAATTGCACCAATTTTGGTGTCTCTAACTCATTCCCTCTAGCGCCACCACCTGTCCAAAGTTTCACTTATATTATGCTAATAACTTTTAAACCGTAAGGCCTATCAACAAAATTCTTTTTTCCTCTGATTCCTGAGCTCACGACGATTCGATTGGACCCTATGACGTCATTTTCCGTCATAAAAATATGGCCGCCATTTTGAATTGTCCAAAAAACCTTCTTTGCGAACTCGTCCTAGACGGTTTGTCCGATTTGCACCAAAATTGCACCAGATCATCTTCAGGCTGTGGGGACAAAAAGTTATGGAATTCAAGTTGATTCGTCAAACCGTTTTCGATAAACGCGCAAACAAATTTTACGTAGCGCTTGCGAAAACAGACATAAGGCTGTATCTCCGCATCGCTTATCGTATTCAAACCAAACTTCCTACATGTCATCACAAGCATGACCTGAGGCTACATGCTGCGTTTCGGCGCAGCGCCACCTACTGGTCTGGAGATATGAAAAAAGGCTATTTTTGCTTATAACTTCTGAACGGTTTGTCCAAAAATCACAAAAGTGGTCTCGATAGATTCAGGGCGTCATGTTGAGTTGACTGATATCCAATTTTTCCATATCGGCCATTTTGGCTGTCGGCCATTTTGAATTATGTGCTAAAATGCTGTATTTTATGAACGCATGAACGTATCATTACGAAACTCAGTATGGGTCATCAGTACAAAGCCCTAAAGGTACTCAAAAGATTATGAGACAGCGCCACCTTTTCGTCAAAAGTTATAATGAAATTTCCAAAAATGCTAATAACTTTTGAATAAATTTGCCTATAGTTAATGACACTGATCTCAATAGATTCCTTGGGTCATGCTGAAACATAGATACCAATTTTGCCATAGTCAGCCAAACTTCCTGTCCGCCATCTTTATTTTCTTTTAAAACCTACTTTTTTCGAACTCCTCCTAGACCGAACGTCCGATTTTCACCAAAATCGGATCGTGTCATCTCCAGACCGTGCCGAGTAAAAGTTATGGATTTCGTGTCGATAGACAAAACCGTTTTTGTATACCGCAGTGGCAAAGTTGAGGCATGATGCCAAAATGACTATTCAGGCTTTATATCTGCAATGCCTTGACAGATTGACACCAAACTTTGTATGTGTCATTGTCACTTCACTCTGACCACATCACATCAGTTTCGTAACTGCGCCACCTATTGGTCGAAAGTGATAATCATATTTTTAGTTATTGTATGTGATTTTTCAACCATTTTGCCAAAATTCATCTTCAAATGTCTTTAATTGCTCCTTGCTGCAGTTGGTCTCTCACTTCCAGCCACTTTGACATGTCTTGTCGTCTTGCTTGCGCTTGGCCCCGGTGATTGCTGCTTGCAGCTATATTTAGGGGCCAAGCACTGAAAGTGCGGAGGCACCTATTGTTTTCGTTCCGGTTCTTATTATTAGGGGCCAAGCACTGAAGGTGCGGGCACCTATTGTATCTGTTCCGTTCTTATTCTTCTTCTTTTTTTTCTTTTTTTTCTTCCGACTGGGCGTCTATGGCAGCCCATAGAACCGTTTCCGGGAAAGTTGTTCCGGTTTGACATTCTGATAGAGGACAGTCCCAACAGTAATTGCACCAATTTTTGTGTCTCTAACTCATTCCCTCTAGCGCCACCACCTGTCCAAAGTTTCACTTATATTATGCTAATAACTTTTGAACCACAAGGGCTAGAAACAAAATTCTTTTTTCCTCTGATTCCTGAGCTCATGACGATTCGACTGCACCCTATGACGTCATTTTCCGTCATAATAGTTTTCCCGCCATTTTGAATTTTCCGAAAAACCTACTTTTTCGAACTCCTCCTAGGCCGTTGCTCCGAATTTCACGAAAAATGAACCAGATCATCTCAAGACCTTGACGACCAAAAGTTATGGAATTCAAGTTGATTCGAATTACCGTTCTCGAATACCGCGCAAATAAATTTTACGTAGCGCTTGCGAAAACAGACGTAAGGCCGTATCTCCACAACGCTTTATCGGATTCAGACCAAATTTGGTACATGTCATCACAAGCATGACTTGAGGCTACATGCTGCGTTTCGGCACAGCGCCACCTACTGGTCCGGAGATATGAAGAATTTATGTTTTTGCTTATAACTTCTGAACGGTTTGTCCAAAAATCACAAAAGTGGTCTCGTTAGGTTCAGGGCATCATACTGAGTCGACTGATATCCAATTTTCCCATATTGGCCATTTTGGCTGTCGGCCATTTTGAATTATGTGCTAAAATGCTGTATTTTATGAACGCATCAACGTATCGTTACGAAACTCAGTATGGGTCATCAGTACAACGCCCTAAAGGTTCTCAAAAATTTATGAGACAGCGCCACCTTTTGGTCAAAAGTTATAATGAAATTTCCAAAAATGCTAATAACTTTTGAATACATTTGCCTATAGTAATGACACTGATCTCAATAGATTCCTTGGGTCATGCTGAAAACATAGATACCAATTTTGCCATAGTCAGCCAAACTTCCTGTCCGCCATCTTTATTTTCTTTTAAAACCTACTTTTTCGAACTCCTCCTAGACCGAACGTCCGATTTTCACCAAAATCGGATCGTGTCATCTCCAGACTGTGCCGAGTAAAAGTTATGGATTTCGTGTTGATAGACGAAACCGTTTTCGTATACCGCAGTGGCAAATTTGAGGCATGATGCCAAAATGACTATTCAGGCTTTATATCTGCAATGCCTTGACATATTGACACCAAACTTTGTATGTGTCATTGTCACTTCACTCTGACCACATCACATCAGTTTCGTAACTGCGCCACGTATTGGTCGAAAGTGATAATCATATTTTTAGTTATTGTATGTGATTTTTCAACCATTTTGCCAAAATTCATCTTCAAATGTCTTTAATTGCTCCTTGCTGCAGTTTGTCTCACACTTTCAGCCATGTAGGCATATCTCGTCGTCTGCTTTTGCGCTTGGCCCGTAATGGCTGCTTGCAGCTATATTTAGGGGCCAAGCACTGAAGGTGCGGGCACCTATTGTATCTGTTCCCGTTCTTATTAGGGGCCAAGCACTGAAGGTGCGGGCACCTATTGTATCTGTTCCGGTTCTTATTCTTCTTTTTCTTCTTTTTCTTCCGACTGGGCGTCTATGGCAGCCCATAGAAGCGTATGCGGGAAAGTTTGTTTTGGTTTGACATTCTGATAGAGGACAGTCCCAACATCAAATACACCAATTTTGGTGTTTTCTAACTCATTCCCTCTAGCGCCACCACCTGTCCAAAGTTTCAGAAATTGTATGCTAATAACTTTTGAACCGTAAGGGCCTATCAACAAAATTATTTTTTCCTCTGATTCCTGAGCTCATGGCGATTCGATTGCACCCTATGACGTCATTTTCCGTCATAATAGTTTTCCCGCCATTTTGAATTTTCCGAAAAACCTACTTTTTCGAACTCCTCCTAGGCCGTTGCTCCGAATTTCACGAAAATTGAACCAGATCATCTCCAGACCATGACGACAAAAAGTTATGGAATTCAAGTTGATTTGTCAAACCGTTCACGAATACCACGCAATTTAATTTTACGTTGCGCTTGCAAAAACAGACGTAAGGCTGTATCTCCACAACGTTTATCGGATTCAGACCAAATTTGGTACATGTCATCACAAGCATGACCTGAGGCTACATGCTGCGTTTCGGCGCAGCGCCACCTACTGGTCCGGAGATATGAATAATTAATTTTTTTGCTTATAACTTCTGAACGGTTTGTCCAAAAATCACAAAAGTGGTCTCGTTAGATCAGGGCGTCATACTGAGTTGACTGATATCCAATTTTCCCATATCGGCCATTTTGGCTGTCGGCCATTTTGAATTATGTGCTAAAATGCTGTATTTTATGAACGCATGAACGTATCGTTACGAAACTCAGTATGGGTCATCAGTACAACGCCCTAAAGGTACTCAAAAATGTATGAGACAGCGCCACCTTTTGGTCAAAAGTTATAATGACATTTCCAAAAATGCTAATAACTTTTGAATAAATTTGCCTATAGTAATGACACTGATCTCAATAGATTCCTTGGGTTATGCTGAAAACATAGATACCAATTTTGCCATAGTCAGCCAAACTTCCTGTCCGCCATCTTTATTTTCTTTTAAAACCTACTTTTTCGAACTCCTCCTAGGACCGAACGTCCGATTTTCACCAAAATCGGATCGTGTCATCTCCAGACCGTGCCGAGTGAAAGTTATGGATTTCGTGTCGATAGACGAAACCGTTTTCGTATACCGCAGTGGCAAAGTTGAGGCATGATGCAAAAATGACTATTCAGGCTTTGTATCTGCAATGCCTTCACATATTGACACCAAACTTTGTAAGTGTCATTGTCACTTCACTCTGACCACATCACATCAGTTTCGTAACTGCGCCACCTATTGGTCGAAAGTGATAATCATATTTTTAGTTAATGTATCAACCATTGTGCCAAAATTCATCTTTAAATGTCTTCAATTGCTCCTTGCTGCAGTGGGTCTCACACTCCCAGCCACTTTGGCATGTCTTGTCGTCTTGCTTGCGCTTGGCCCCGGTGATTGCTGCTTGCAGCTATATTTAGGGGCCAAGCACTGAAAGTGCGGGCACCTATTGTATCTGTTCCCGTTCTTATTAGGGGCCAAGCACTGAAGGTGCGGGCCACCTATTGTATCTGTTCCCGTTCTTATTCTTCTTCGTTTTTCTTTTTTTTCTTTTTTTTCTTCCGACTGGGCGTCTATGGCAGCCTATAGAACCGTTTGCGGGAAACTTATGAAAATCGGCACAGTGATAGAGGACAGCCTGAACTATCACCATAGCAAATTTGGAGTCTCCAACTCATTCCCTCTAGCGCCACCAGCTGTCCAAAGTTTCACTCATGTTTATGCTAATAACTTTTGAACCATAAGGGCTAGAAGCAAAATTCTTTTTTTCTCTGATTCCTGAGCTCATGGCGATTCGATTGCACCCTATGACGTCATTTTCCGTCATAATAGTTTTCCCGCCATTTTGAATTATCCGAAAAACCTACTTTTTCGAACTCCTCCTAGGCCGTTGCTCCGAATTTCACGAAAAATTAACCAGATCATCTCCAGACCTTGACGACCAAAAGTTATGGAATTCAAGTTGATTCGAATTACCGTTCTCGAATACCGCGCAAATAAATTTTACGTAGCGCTTGCAAAAACAGACGTAAGGCCGTATCTCCACAACGCTTTATCGGATTCAGACCAAATTTGGTACATGTCATCACAAGCATGACTTGAGGCTACATGCTGCGTTTCGGCACAGCGCCACCTACTTGTCCGGAGATATGAAGAATTTATGTTTTTGCTTATAACTTCTGAACGGTTTGTCCAAAAATCACAAAAGTGGTCTCGTTAGATTCAGGGCGTCATACTGAGTCGACTGATATCCAATTTTCCCATATCGGCCATTTTGGCTGTCGGCCATTTTGAATTATGTGCTAAAATGCTGTATTTTATGAACGCATGAACGTATCGTTACGAAACTCAGTATGGGTCATCAGTACAACGCCCTAAAAGTACTCAAAAATTTATGAGACAGCGCCACCTTTTGGTCAAAAGTTATAATGAAATTTCCAAAAATGCTAATAACTTTTGAATAAATTTGCCTATAGTAATGACACTGATCTCAATAGATTCCTTGGGTCATGCTGAAAACATAGATACCAATTTTGCCATAGTCAGCCAAACTTCTGTCCGCCATCTTTATTTTCTTTTAAACCTACTTTTTCGAACTCCTCCTAGACCGAACGTCCGATTTTCACCAAAATCGGATCGTGTCATCTCCAGACTGTGCCGAGTAAAAGTTATGGATTTCGTGTCGATAGACAAAACCGTTTTCGTATACCGCAGTGGCAAAGTTGAGGCATGATGCCAAAATGACTATTCAGGCTTTATATCTGCAATGCCTTGACATATTGACACCAAACTTTGTATGTGTCATTGTCACTTCACTCTGACCACATCACATCAGTTTCGTAACTGCGCCACCTATTGGTCGAAAGTGATAATCATATTTTTAGTTATTGTATGTGATTTTTCAACCATTTTGCCAAAATTCATCTTCAAATGTCTTTAATTGCTCCTTGCTGCAGTGGGTCTCACACTCCCAGCCACTTTGGCATGTCTTGTCGTCTTGCTTGCGCTTGGCCCCGGTGATTGCTGCTTGCAGCTATATTTATTAGGGGCCAAGCACTGAAGGTGCGGGCACCTATTGTATCTGTTCCCGTTCTTATTCTTCTTCTTTTTCTTTTTCTTTTTCTTTTTCCGACTGGGCGTCTATGGCAGCCTATAGAACCGTTTGCGGGAAACTTATGAAAATTGGCACAGTGATAGAGGACAGCCTGAACTATCACCATAGCAAATTTGGAGTCTCCAACTCATTCCCTCTAGCGCCACCAGCTGTCCAAAGTTTCACTCATGTTTATGCTAATAACTTTTGAACCATAAGGGCTAGAAACAAAATTCTTTTTTCCTCTGATTCCTGAGCTCATGGCGATTCGAATGCACCCTATGACGTCATTTTCCGTCATAATAAATTTCCCGCCATTTTGAATTTTCCGAAAAACCTACTTTTTCGAACTCCTCCTAGGCCGTTGCTCCGAATTTCACGAAAATTGAACCAGATCATCTCCAGACCATGACGACAAAAAGTTATGGAAATCAAGTTGATTCGAATAACCGTTCTCGAATACCGCGCAAATAAATTTTACGTAGCGCTTGCAAAAACAGACGTAAGGCTGTATCTCCACAACGCTTTATCGGATTCAGACCAAATTTGGTACATGTCATCACAAGCATGACCTGAGGCTACATGCTGCGTTTCGGCGCAGCGCCACCTACTGGTCCGGAGATATTAAGAATTTATGTTTTTGCTTATAACTTTTGAACGGTTTGTCCAAAAATCACAAAAGTGGTCTCGTTAGATTCAGGGCGTCATGCTGAGTTGACTGATATCCAATTTTCCCATATCGGCCATTTTGGCTGTCAGCCATTTTGAATTATGTGCTAAAATGCTGTATTTTATGAACGCATGAACGTATCGTTACGAAACTCAGTATGGGTCATCAGTACAACGCCCTAAAGGTACTCAAAAATTTATGAGACAGCGCCACCTTTTGGTCAAAAGTTATAATGAAATTTCCAAAAATGCTAATAACTTTTGAATAAATTTGCCTATAGTAATGACACTGATCTCAATAGATTCCTTGGGTTATGCTGAAAACATAGATACCAATTTTGCCATAGTCAGCCAAACTTCCTGTCCGCCATCTTTATTTTCTTTTAAAACCTACTTTTTCGAACTCCTCCTAGACCGAACGTCCGATTTTCACCAAAATCGGATCGTGTCATCTCCAGACCGTGCCGAGTAAAAGTTATGGATTTCGTGTCGATAGACGAAACCGTTTTCGTATACCGCAGTGGCAAATTTGAGGCATGATGCCAAAATGACTATTCAGGCTTTATATCTGCAATGCCTTGACATATTGACACCAAAATTTGTAAGTGTCATTGTCACTTCACTCTGAACACATCACATCAGTTTCGTAATTGCGCCACCTATTGGTCGAAAGTGATAATCATATTTTTAGTTATTGTATGTGATTTTTCAACCATTTTGCCAAAATTCATCTTCAAATGTCTTTAATTGCACCTTGCTGCAGTTTGTCTCACACTTTCAGCCATGTAGGCATATCTCGTCGTCTGCTTTTGCGCTTGGCCCCGTAATGGCTGCTTGCAGCTATATTTATTATTCTGCTTCTTCCGACTGGGCGTCTATGGCAGCCCATAGAAGCGTATGCGGGAAAGTTGTTCCGGTTTGACATTCTGATAGAGGACATTCCCAACAGTAATTGCACCAATTTTGGTGTCTCTAACTCATTCCCTCTAGCGCCACCACCTGTCCAAAGTTTCAGTTATATTATGCTAATAACTTTTAAACCGTAAGGCCTATCAACAAAATTATTTTTTCCTCTGATTCCTGAGCTCACGACGATTCGACTGGACCCTATGACGTCATTTTCCGTCATAAAAATATGGCCGCCATTTTGAATTGTCCAAAAAACCTTCTTTTGCGAACTCGTCCTAGACGGTTTGTCCGATTTGCACCAAAATTGCACCAGATCATCTTCAGGCTGTGGGGACAAAAAGTTATGGAATTCAAGTTGATTCGTCAAACCGTTTTTGATAAACGCGCAAACAAATTTTACGTAGCGCTTGCGAAAACAGACATAAGGCTGTATCTCCGCATCGCTTAATCGTATTCAAACCAAACTTCCTACATGTCATCACAAGCATGACCTGAGGCTACATGCTGCGTTTCGGCGCAGCGCCACCTACTGGTCTGGAGATATGAAAAAAGGCTATTTTTGCTTATAACTTCTGAACGGTTTGTCCAAAAATCACAAAAGTGGTCTCGATAGATTCAGGGCGTCATGTTGAGTTGACTGATATCCAATTTTTCCATATCGGCCATTTTGGCTGTCGGCCATTTTGAATTATGTGCTAAAATGCTGTATTTTATGAACGCATGAACGTATCGTTACGAAACTCAGTATGGGTCATCAGTACAAAGCCCTAAAGGTACTCAAAAGATTATGAGACAGCGCCACCTTTTGGTCAAAAGTTATAATGAAATTTCCAAAAATGCTAATAACTTTTGAATAAATTTGCCTATAGTAATGACACTGATCTCAATAGATTCCTTGGGTCATGCTGAAAACACAGATACCAATTTTGCCATAGTCAGCCAAACTTCCTGTCCGCCATCTTTATTTTCTTTTAAAACCTACTTTTTCGAACTCCTCCTAGACCGAACGTCCGATTTTCACCAAAATCGGATCGTGTCATCTCCAGACCGTGCCGAGTAAAAGTTATGGATTTCGTGTCGATAGACAAAACCGTTTTTGTATACCGCAGTGGCAAAGTTGAGGCATGATGCCAAAATGACTATTCAGGCTTTATATCTGCAATGCCTTGACAGATTGACATCAAACTTTGTATGTGTCATTGTCACTTCACTCTGACCACATCACATCAGTTTTGTAACTGCGCCACCTATTGGTCGAAAGTGATAATCATATTTTTAGTTATTGTATGTGATTTTTCAACCATTTTGCCAAAATTCATCTTCAAATGTCTTTAATTGCTCCTTGCTGCAGTTGGTCTCTCACTTCCAGCCACTTTGACATGTCTTGTCGCCTTGCTTGCGCTTGGCCCCGGTGATTGCTGCTTGCAGCTATATTTCTTTTTCTTTTTCTTTTTCCGACTGGGCGTCTATGGCAGCCTATAGAACCGTTTGCGGGAAACTTATGAAAATTGGCACAGTGATAGAGGACAGCCTGAACTATCAGCATAGCGAATTTGGAGTCTCCAACTCATTCCCTCTAGCGCCACCAGCTGTCCAAAGTTTCACTCATGTTTATGCTAATAACTTTTGAACCACAAGGGCTAGAAACAAAATTCTTTTTTCCTCTGATTCCTGAGCTCGTGACGATTCGACTGCACCCTATGACGTCATTTTCCGTCATAATAGTTTTCCCGCCATTTTGAATTTTCCGAAAAACCTACTTTTTCGAACTCCTCCTAGGCCGTTGCTCCGAATTTCACGAAAAATGAACCAGATCATCTCCAGACCTTGACGACCAAAAGTTATGGAATTCAAGTTGATTCGAATTACCGTTCTCGAATACCGCGCAAATAAATTTTACGTAGCGCTTGCGAAAACAGACGTAAGGCCGTATCTCCACAACGCTAAATCGGATTCAGACCAAATTTGGTACATGTCATCACAAGCATGACTTGAGGTTACATGCAGCGTTTCGGCGCAGCGCCACCTACTGGTCCGGAGATATGAATAATTTATGTTTTTGCTTATAACTTCTGAACGGTTTGTCCAAAAATCACAAAAGTGGTCTCGTTAGATTCAGGGCGTCGTGCTGAGTTGACTGATATCCAATTTTCCCATATCGGCCATTTTGGCTGTCGGCCATTTTGAATTATGTGCTAAAATGCTGTATTTTATGAACGCATGAACGTATCGTTACGAAACTCAGTATGGGTCATCAGTACAACGCCCTAAAGGTACTCAAAAATGTATGAGACAGCGCCACCTTTTGGTCAAAAGTTATAATGAAATTTCCAAAAATGCTAATAACTTTTGAATAAATTTGCCTATAGTAATGACACTGATCTCAATAGATTCCTTGGGTTATGCTGAAAACATAGATACCAATTTTGCCATAGTCAGCCAAACTTCCTGTCCGCCATCTTATTTTCTTTTAAAACCTACTTTTTCGAACTCGTCCTAGACCGAACGTCCGATTTTCACCAAAATCGGATCGTGTCATCTCCAGACCGTGCCGAGTAAAAGTTATGGATTTCGTGTCGATAGACGAAACCGTTTTCGTATACCGCAGTGGCAAAGTTGAGGCATGATGCAAAAATGACTATTCAGGCTTTATATCTGCAATGCCTTCACATATTGACACCAAACTTTGTAAGTGTCATTGTCACTTCACTCTGACCACATCACATCAGTTTCGTAACTGCGCCACCTATTGGTCGAAAGTGATAATCATATTTTTAGTTAATGTATCAACCATTGTGCCAAAATTCATCTTTAAATGTCTTCAATTGCTCCTTGCTGCAGTGGGTCTCACACTCCCAGCCACTTTGGCATGTCTTGTCGTCTTGCTTGCGCTTGGCCCCGGTGATTGCTGCTTGCAGCTATATTTATTATTATTCTGCTTCTTCCGACTGGGCGTCTATGGCAGCCCATAGAAGCGTATGCGGGAAAGTTGTTCCGGTTTGACATTCTGATAGAGGACATTCCTAACAGTAATTGCACCAATTTTGGTGTCTCTAACTCATTCCCTCTAGCGCCACCACCTGTCCAAAGTTTCACTTATATTATGCTAATAACTTTTAAACCGTAAGGCCTATCAACAAAATTCTTTTTTCCTCTGATTCCTGAGCTCACGACGATTCGATTGCACCCTATGACGTCATTTTCCGTCATAATAGTTTTCCCGCCATTTTGAATTTTCCAAAAAACCTACTTTTTCGAACTCCTCCTAGGCCGTTGCTCCGAATTTCACGAAAATTGAACCAGATCAACTCCAGACCATGACGACAAAAAGTTATGGAATTCAAGTTGATTCGAATTACCGTTCTCGAATACCGCGCAAATAAATTTTACGTAGCGCTTGCAAAAACAGACGTAAGGCCGTATCTCCACAACGCTTTATCGGATTCAGACCAAATTTGGTACATGTCATCACAAGCATGACCTGAGGCTACATGCTGCGTTTCGGCGCAGCGCCACCTACTGGTCCGGAGATATGAAGAATTTATATTTTTGCTTATAACTTCTGAACGGTTTGTCCAAAAATCACAAAAGTGGTCTCGTTAGATTCAGGGCATCGTGCTGAGTCGACTGATATCCAATTTTCCCATATCGGCCATTTTGGCTGTCGGCCATTTTGAATTATGTGCTAAAATGCTGTATTTTATGAACGCATGAACGTATCGTTACGAAACTCAGTATGGGTCATCAGTACAACGCCCTAAAAGTACTCAAAAATTTATGAGACAGCGCCACCTTTTGGTCAAAAGTTATAATGAAATTTCCAAAAATGCTAATAACTTTTGAATAAATTTGCCTATAGTAATGACACTGATCTCAATAGAGTGCCGAAGTTATGACGTCACTTTGTAGGCCAACCCGGAAGTTAGCGGCGCATGGGTTCCCTCGATCGAAAAGCTATGCATTTTCCCCATAGACTTTTGGAAAATCGCCAAAAATAAGATCTGTGTTCAACAAAGAGTTGTGACCCTTACACGTTTTGTTTATCAAGATAATCTTTACAAGTTAATCCAAAATGTATACATTTTGAAGCCTAAATAAAGCCGTCAGATATAAAATGCTAACAGTAGGCTATAAACGGACTACAGCACACCACTCTGACCATAGTCGCGGATCTACGTCATCATCAAGCTTCCTCAAACTTTATTTAAAAAACATGCTCGCTCATTATGATCTGCGCTGTGAATGAATGGTATGAACACTTATCCACCTTTTCATGAGAAATATTGCCCATTCGTTTTTTCCCCAAAAATGTTAGAAACTAATTTTGTTTATGCGTGCCTCTCTGAGATTTTTGTTATCTTTTGTTAATGTTTTATTTATTCGTTTATTCTTTTGTTAGTTTATATAAACCTTAATATTATTTTCTTTGTGATTATGATTATGCCTGATCATTGTGCCCTAAATAAACTTTAATAAAGATGATCTTTCACTGTATTATGTTTGATTGTATGTTTGCATACCATTTGCTAATTCGCCAGAAAAAAACGCGCTTTTACCATCTCAGAAGTAACGTTACTAACGTTAGCTATGGCCGTATCGATTTCCAATCTTATGTCCTTTTTCTTAGACGATAGAAAAACCATAGATAGAGGAGAGAACCACTATAAATCTGGACATGTACAGTGCTGCTTAGATGCTGGTTTACTTGTGGTTGCATCTCGGGACAAAACAAAACACCATTGTCGAACAGTCTCTCCACAGAAATAAAGAACGTGAGGCTGAAACGCGGGTTTGTTATGATGACGTCTAAAGTCCCCGCCAAAGGATGTAGTCCCTTTTAGCAACTTGTTAGCAACCACCGTTTTTAAGTCTCAATAAAGTTTTAAAAAATCACAAGCAGGTTATAACTGGTGTGTTTTATGTCATAGATCAAAACGTGAAAATATTTAGAGGCTTTGTTAACCACAGACCTTATTTCAGGCGATTTAGCAAAAACCCATTCAAAAAACCCATAGACTTTAGGGCGAGGGAACCGGAAGTGCTAAAATGCTAACTCACTTCCGCGTTTCGGCCTACAAAGTGACGTCATAACTTCGGCACTCTATGGATTCCTTGGGTTATGCTGAAAACATAGATACCAATTTTGCCATAGTCAGCCAAACTTCCTGTCCGCCATCTTTATTTTCTTTTAAAACCTACTTTTTCGAACTCCTCCTAGACCGAACGTCCGATTTTCACCAAAATCGGATCGTGTCATCTCCAGACTGTGCCGAGTAAAAGTTATGGATTTCGTGTCGATAGACAAAACCGTTTTCGTATACCGCAGTGGCAAAGTTGAGGCATGATGCCAAAATGACTATTCAGGCTTTATATCTGCAATGCCTTGACATATTGACACCAAACTTTGTATGTGTCATTGTCACTTCACTCTGACCACATCACATCAGTTTCGTAACTGCGCCACCTATTGGTCGAAAGTGATAATCATATTTTTAATTATTGTATGTGATTTTTCAACCGTTTTGCCAAAGTTCATCTTCAAATGTCTTTAATTGCTCCTTGCTGCAGTGGGTCTCACACTCCCAGCCACTTTGGCATGTCTTGTCGTCTTGCTAGCGCTTGGCCCCGGTGATTGCTGCTTGCAGCTATATTTTATTAATAAGTTCTTTCAACAATACCATCATACACTACTACAAGGACATGTTAGTATAGAAATGCTGTTCTTTTAAACTTTCTATTCAAAGAATCTGAATAACGTATCAAGGTTTCCACTAAAATATGGAATTTTCCACCTAATCAGTATATTAGATTGATTTCTAAAGGACCATGTGACACTGAAGACTCAAGTAATGATGCTGAAAATACTGCTTTGCATTTACATTTTAAATGTATTAAAACAGTTAATTTAAATTGTAATAATATTTCATAGTATTTCTGTTTTTACTGTAATTTGGTCAAATAAATGTGGCCTTTGTGAGCATAAGTGACTTTCAAAAACATAAAAATACCAGACTTCTAGGAATAGTGGTAGTACCATATTGTGATGCTTGGCAAACTCTACAAATAACGAAAACGTGACATTAAAGGGGTGGTATAATGCCCTTTTCACAAGATGTAAAATAAGTATTTGATGTCCCCAGAGTGTGTGTTTTAGATCACAATACCCCATATATATTTTTATATAGCATGTTAAAGTTATCACTTTTGAGGGTGAGCAAAAACGCACCGTTTTTGTGTCTGTCCCTTTAAATGCAAATTAGCTGCTGCAGCTTGTGTCCTTTTACCTCACACACACACGCACTGCAAATTTAAAACACTTTTAGCCTTTTATGTTCAAACCAGAGTCAGACACTGATGGATAGACTCAAGTAGGCCTTGAAGTGACAACATGTAGAATGCAACAGGACATTTCTGAATGGTTAGTTGATGTATTTATGTGTAGTTATCTCCTAGTCATTGATTAGCATATTCTGTCGTGATAATGTATAATTACATTATAATTAGGGGGGGGGGGGGGGGGGGGGGGAATGATGTAGCTACATTTTAGGGTTGGTGATGTCACTAACCCGGGAGGAATGTCGAGTAGTCCTTACCAGCCGTTTGTTGTAGTCATTAAAAAGCAATTTCTTTAAAAGCAAATATCTCCCTTTGCTTTGAACTTTGAGCGTTGTAACGTTGCAGATGTTGTTTATGCTCAAATAGCAACATTACACACTAACTACAGTTAGAAAAGTGAAATCATAATCAACCACCCCTTTAAACCCAGTCAGGAGAATATATACAGATGCACATTATATCTATACATCATTCTACAGATAAAATACTTGTGTATTTGTATCAAAATGCACCACTGGGCCTTAACACTTCATCATGATCCTCCATGTTATCATTATAATGTCCTTTTCAAATAAAGCCTGTTTATGGATAATGCATTGTTTAGATGAAAACTAGCAACAGAAATCTTTCTCAGTCCACTTCGTCAGGAACCACTGTTAGTGTGATTTCTTCATTAGCACGTCCCACCACCAAAGAGAGGATTTCGTCCGACTGCACGGCCTGACTCACGTCCTCTGTAGAATGCACTGGATGTCCGTTAATGCTGATGATCACATCTTGGTTGACCAAGCCAGCACTACAAACAAATCACAATATGTTTAAGATTTGTGATACTCTTCATTATTGTACCACAGAACAGCACATATATAAATGTTAATTGCAACAGCGAACTGACCAGGCTTTGGATGTCCCATTTAGTTAGCAATAGAGAATCCAGGTTTCCTTATTTTTATGATTTTGTTGTTTGTTCAAGTGGACAATGCAGCTGAAGAGGACATAGCTCAATCCAATAGCTGTATCCACTTAAAGGGATAGTTCACCCAGAAATAAAAATAATGTCATCACTTACTCGCACTCAAGTTGTTCCAAACCTGTAATTTCTTTCTTCTGTTGAACACAAAAAATATATTTTGAAGAATGTTGGTAACCAGAAAGTTGATGGTAGTAGCCATTGACTTCCAGATGTTTTCCTACTATCCTACTACCGTCAATTGTTTGATTAACAACATTATTTAAAAAAATATTCATAAATTAAAATAAATTCTGTTTTTTTACTCACCCCCATTTCATTCCAAACCTGTACGACTTCCTTTCTTCTTTGGAACATAATAGAAGATATTTTGAAGAATGGTGGTACTCAAAATGTTTTACTTCCCATTGAGTTCCACTGTATTTTTGTCTACACAATGGAAGAAAATACAACAAAAGTCTATGGGAACCAAAACATTTGTTTTACCAACATTATTCAAAATATCTTTCATTAGGTTTCACAGAAGAAAGTAAGTCATACAGGTTTGGAATGACATAAATGATGACGGAATTTTCATTTTTGGATGGATTATCCTTTTAAGTTTCTAATGCCGGACACTTATCATATCTAATAAAAATACCACAGGGGGAAATTTCATCATGGGACAGAGGTGCTTGAGGAAAAAAAATGTTTTCATAGGGTAAATATGTAAAAGCCCCTGTGGTATGTGACGAGGATATAAATCTTAATCTGACTGAAGGTTATGATGGTATGAAACGGGCCTCTGGGCCTAGATGAGTGAAGAAAGAGCTGCGGTTAGAGTTAATGAGTAAGATGAGGTGGAGTAGGCAAATCCCTTTACCTGAAGGCAGCTGTCCCTGGAATAACCTCATACACATACACTCCTGCGCTCACATCTGGGAACTTGCTGTCCTTCTCCTTAAGCTCCCTAATCAAACTGATTCAATAATGTCAAAAAACGCTATCAAGATCACTTTATATCTTCATCAAAACATGTTTGAAAAAAAAAAAATAAGTAAAAACTTACGCAGCTGAAAGTTGAAGCATTCGCACTCCCATATATTTCTTTTTAGTCAGCATTCTTCCTGAAGTGTAAGAAAACAGATACTTAATTCAAACTAGATAAAAACAACCAAACAGCTAATACAGCAGTTGTTTTGCAAACCTTTTATTTGTCTGTCATAGGAGTCTGCAAGGAACTGCCGTATGCGGTGTGAGGGAATGGCAAATGATATTCCAGGCGTAACCTTCAAAGTGTTTATGCCAATTACATCCCCATCCTTGAAACCGCAAACAGGGAGCATAATATTGAAATGCACTGTAATGAATGAACAGCTACCTTGAGACACACGAGGGACGGTGGTCAAAGGGTTTAATGATGTAATTGAACAGTAATAGGAAATACTGAGGTATTATGAAGTATATGAAAAAAAGCCATTGTTTGATTCCAGTTTTATGGTGCATCTGTGCAATGCATTTTACACGTTTTACACGTTCAAGTTCCTATTGTGCACTATAAATGGAAATATTTTTTTTTTTTACTACAGAGCCAGATGCATGCTTGAGCCTGAGGCTTCTTCAAGGAGACATGTTGTGTTTTTCCTTTACAAAGATCAATAGAATAATATAAACCACCGCAGGTAATTTGCCCAGGGTATACTAAATTTCCAGATGGAAGCAGACATTGAAATAGTAGATTCTGCACAGTAATGAACCATGAATACCATCACCGAATGATGAACAAATAAAAACAAGAGTTATAACCTTGGGGAAAGTTTTACTGAAACAAATAAAGATACACAAGTGCTGTAGCAGCTGAGAGAGAATTATTTTCAAAATACAGGAGAATAAATGCTTCTTACCAAGTTTACAAGGGGGCCTCCTGAGTTGCCATACTGTGAAAGAAAAAAACCCATTAATTTACATGGACATACAGATAAAACTGTCTATACTGACGATAATGTCTATGTGTAGAATGGTTACATTTATAATGGCATCTGTTTGAATATACTCCATATCAGAGTTCTGCAGGCCAAGTTCATGACCTCCTCGGTGGGTAGTGCTGATGATACCGGTGGTCACTGTGTTTTGAAGGGAAAACGGGCTTCCCACGGCCACCACAAACTCTCCTGGCCTCAAGTCTGATGAATGACCAAGTAAAAGCACAGGCAGGGGAGTCTGTATAAAAGAGAGACATAGACATACTGTATTTCATTAATTCCTCTAAAACATATTTTGCCAGCTTGCTCATTTTTGCAGCTTGTATTACTCCATCATCTTGAGTTGTTTTGACCCCGAAACACAGTTTTGAGCACAAATTATATCTTTAAGTGGCTGTCGTAAAATAAAACTTTTGAGAAAAGGGCTCAAGATTACAAAAATTTTCGGACTTTTTTGACCGAATTGAATTTATTCCAGCCAGTGTTATTACGGTTAACTAAATCTGTTAAAAATATTTGTTAAAATTCCACAAATTGAAATGAAGCTGCAATAAAATAAAATTAGAAATGTGGCCGTGACAACTAACTGAAATAAAAAAAGGTTAAGTTAAAATACTAAAATTACTAAAAATTTAAACTTTAAACAGTTACATATAAATTAAAATCAGAGTAAAGTCAATAACAGCGATCTGTAAAGAGCATCAAAAAGATATTTATCATTTGAATATTACATTTCTTTATTTTCATTGTATGCTATTTACTCTCATTGCAGCTGTACATATACATTCAATAAAATACAAATAGCTTAAAAATAGATGAAATAAAAAGAACAATTTAAAAATAAATAATCAGTCCAGTGTGGAAAAGGCAGTGACAACAGCTAACAGTAGTACACCTATAAACCACTGTAAAAAGTATAAAACAATGTCAACAATATTAATTGTTCAGACAAATACCCCTGTAACAATTACACACCATTCTCTAAGCATTCCATTAATTTTACCAAACAAATAAAAGGTTACAGACAGTTGAAAAGTAAAAGAATGCTTATTGGCTTGGGTTCAGACCGAGTATATATAGCTCTGGGAATAAATCTATTCCTCATAATTGAGGTACGTGAATAAAATGCCTTTTAACACCTGGCAGACGGGAGTAGTTCAAATATGTGATGGCATAGGTGTATGGAAGTAAAATAATGTCACATGTTTTTGAAATAAAAAAGCCTGTTGAATTGCACTACTTGATGAATATGAATTATTGAATTTTTATTAATGAAAATGTGTTTGCAATGTTTTGAATTGAAATATTCACAGCTTAAATATACAACCATGTTGAATTTCAGCCCATAAAAATACAATGCATTAAAATGCAAGCATGGTTAATGCAATGCATATTTTTTTCAAGTAGTGCAATTCAACAGGCTTTTTTATTTCAAAAACATTTGGCATTTTTTTACTTCCACATAGCTGTGTGTGTGTGTGGTATAGCTTTCGTCAGACAGTGTGATCTATAGATGTCCTCTAGTGCTAGAAGTTCAACTCCTATTATCTTCTGTGCTCGCAGGACAACCCCGAGTGCTTTCCTGTCACTGGCTGTACAGAAACCACACAGAGCATGCAGCATGTTAAAATGCTCTCTAAAGCACACCAATAGAGGGTGATCAGCATCGGTTAGGGCGAACCAACTTTAACATCCTTGGGAATAACAGTTGTTGCTGTGCTTTCTTAATCAATGCAGTAGTGTTTATGGACCTGATGTCTTCTGAGATGTATGTGCCCAGAAACGTAAAACTGCACACTCTCTCTCCATTGATAAAGACTGAAGCATATTAAATCTTCTGTGATCTCCCAAAGTAGATAATTAGCTCCTTGTTGTTTTCTGTTGAGGGTCAGGTTGTTCTCTGCGCACCAGTTTACCAAATTTTGTAGCTCTATTCTGTAGACGGATTCATCCATCGTTATTAAATCAGACCCATAACATTTACATAATTTGAAAGCGGTAACTTTTTTAAAAATTTAAAAATATACTATTCTCTACTAAAGGCACATTGCTACTTCCGGACCAACTCATGATACAGCGCGTCAAATTTTAGATAAATAGCAAGTCACAGGTCTTGTTCAGGAAGAAAAAAAAAGAAACAAAGGTTACTATCTTCTGTGCTGTCACCCTTTTAGAAAAGTCTAATAGGTTTTGGTGAAATGTTTGAAGCCAGCAGCCAGTCTGGGCCTGAGCCTGTCCCTGCCTGCCTGCGCTCTGTAGGGGGCATTTTTATGACTTCAGGCTGATGCACCAGGCTTGATTACCAGTGCTTCTAGAGCAGGACGGCTTTACACTCTGTGTCAACCTTGACTCCGCAGGCTACTGCTGGGGGCCTGAGCGCTGCAAAATAACAGATTGCCATCTGCCTCCCCAGCACTTTTCTTCTACTTTTCTACTCCTTTCTGAAACCACAGGCAGCCGTACACAGTCTGGGACTGAATTAAAGTGATTACCAATCATTGTGCTACATGCTGTTGCTACGGTCTGGGTTATGGCGAGACGTTATCGGTGTTGGCAGAAGATGCTCTATACCGCTGATCAAAGACTCTCTTTAACATGCAATTGCAAGTTTATATCTCGCAATTCCGACAATCTTTTCTCAGAATTGTGAGGTATAAACTCGCAATTGCGACTTTACATCATGTAATTCTGACTTTATATGTCCCTACTGCGTGTTATAAAGTCAGAATTGCGAGATATAAACATGCAATTCAGAGAAAAAAAGTCAGTCTGACTTTATAACACGCAATTGCGACTTTATATCACGCAATTCTCAGAATGTAAACTCGCAATTGTGAGAAAAAAAGTCAGAATTGTGAGATAAAAAGTAGGGGTGTAAATCAGACAGTTCATCACGATACAATATGATATCGATTCTCTCAGCCAGAAAAAATTCTGCGATACGATTACGATTCGATTTAGGGCTATATCAATTGATTAATCGATATTTAGATAGTATGTGCCAAGTTTACACAAACAGTTACATTTTTATTAACTCACAAATACAACCAAAATATATGACATGAACGTTTAATTAAACTCTTTGAAAATTGCACTCTCTACCAATTGGGACATTTACTACAGAAGAGTTCATTTGCAAAAACAGATCACTTCATTCTTGTTCATTTTCATTAAATCATGTTTTATTGCGCATTCCAAGTAATATCAATCAAACTGCAGCTGGGTTGTTTTGATTAAGCAATAATAACTCAAAAAATACAGGTAACTAACAAAAGTTCATTGAAAGTATTTTTTATACATTCAAAGTTTGTTATTTAGCAAAAGCAAATAACTCCACATTTCATGTTTCAGAGTTAAACAAAACCAAGTAATTGCTATAATATATAAAATAATAAAACACTCATTTAATGTTTGTAACGTTAATCTCCTCAGCTGACATAGACGGCTTACAAACTTTATTGTTGTGATTACAATACAGAGAGCTTTTGCCCCACCACTGTAACATTCTGCTTTACAAGATTATAACCCCGAAGAAGATATCTCGGGTTCATCGAGTTTGTTTAAATGATCCATCCTCGATCACTTTTTAGTCAGTATTGACAAAAGAGTTTTTTTGAAGAGACTAGTCAAGTCACCTTCATTTATATAGTGCTTTTAACAGTATAGATTGTTTCAAAGCAGCTTAGCAGCTCTAGAATAAAGTTATTGTCCAGCTAAAGTTAGTTTTGATTGATTCACTTCAGTTACAAAGATCATTAGTTATTAACTTAGTGGCCACTTACACGACACCGTTCTAACAACGCGCTCCGGCCCGTTCATCTGCACAACAACAGTGCCTGGCGGCTCGAGTCAAAATAAAGGTACCTCATTGTCCTCATATTGATATTTTACCTGTGGTATCGATGCATCGTATCGTTAGACGTTTGATCGATCCATATCAATGTATTGTTACACCCCTAATAAACAGTCGCAATTACCTTTTTTATTCTGTGGCGGAAACAAGCTTCCATAGAAATGGCATTTTTACTGGTTGGACTGTTTTTTTTTTTTTTCAGGAGATATTTCAGGGCTGTGTGCTGATCCTGTTTACAAATGCAGTCTGTCAGTGCCAAACAGACATGTTATCTTGCATGGTCACAAGCGCACACCGAAAATAGGCAGAAAGTTGGAATTTGACTAATTTTCCTCCTGAGAAAATCAGAAAACAAATGAACCATGTCAAAAAGGAGAATCTAATTTTTGGTGGCACAAGCCCTTGCTGACTCCAGAAACATCTGCTGGACTGCCTCCCCAAGATTAATTTACTTCCAGCAGCTGTGAAGCTACTAGCTGATGATAAACCAGAGGACCTGAGCCATAACATGCTAAGACAACATTTTTACCAAGCAACCAAAGAGATTTTAACCACTTAAAGGGCACCTATTATGGAATTTTGAAATGTACCTTTCATGTAGTGTGTAACATAGATCTAAGTGAACAAAAACATCCTGCAAAGTTTGAAATATGAAAGTGCACCGTATATAAAGTTATTGTCTTTCAAAAGTAAGAGTCGACTCCGAGTCATTTTTATGAATCGTTAGAAGACCGAAGCTTTTTCTCTGACTAGATGATGTCAACTTGTCAAGTTATTTGAATACGATACGCCCACCTTATTGCGCTCCAAGGCCAGGGAAAACGTGAAAACATCATGGCGACGAGACGCGGTGTTCTGAAGTGCGGCTCAAAAGCCAACTTTTTTTCATCTGCCCAAGGAGAAGCATTTGAAGACTAAGTGGCTACAATTCATATAACTATACCACAGAAGTATAGTCCGAGCCTTGTGCTTTGTTCGCGCCATTTTGAAGACGATTGCTTTACCAACTTAAATGCAATCAAACTTGGATTCGCGAGCCGGCTGATATTGAAGGAAGGTTCAGTTCCAAGTGTATTTGCATCAGCTTCCTCCCCGTATCACAACCTGTAAGTGTTATTAATAATTGTTGCTTTTATGTTTTATGTAGCATGCTTAATAATTATTTTGTTTGTTGTGTAAGCACCGTTTAGCTTCTAGGTCTTCAATGACAATTGTATTGAGATATATGAAGTGTTTGTCGTTGTTTTCGGAGTTGTCTTAGAGTAATACGTAGTAACGTAACTGCATTTTTTTTTGTTGTAAAAACGTTATGTTTATGCATCGGGCTAACGCAAACAAAGACTGATTGTGCTTTTACAATATGAACTCTGGGCTATGCTCGCTAACATAACATTAAATTCTTTATCTTATTTTTAGTTTTTTACTACAAACTACAAAGCAGTGGACTATAATCATTATTATAACACGATTTAATTGATAAAAGCATCATTGTACTCCGTGTTTAAACAATAAGTATTATCTCTGTAAACACTGCTGGGTCATCTGACCAATCAACGCGTTAGCGTCGCGCAAAGGAGGGGTTTGAAAAACGAGTCGTTGAACGAATCATTTGGGAGTCGGTGAGCAAATCAGGTAAAAATAAATGCATATTATACAACAAAAGTGTTTTTTGTCATTGCATGCATGTAAAACTGTTGTTGGGGACTCCCAAAACAACATTAGGAACATTTTAAATGTCATAATAGGTGCCCTTTAAGACCTCTGGAGGTTAGTTTTTGTCACTGGCCTACTTACCTCTGAGTCGATCTTAATTAGAGCAATGTCTAATTTTTGATCCACATCTTTGATTGTGGCATCATACAGCATGCCATTTTTCATCTCCACTTTGATACGTTGCTTATTGGACAGTACATGTGCATTGGTGATGATCCACCCATCCTCTGACACTATAAACCCTGAGCCACTGGATACAGGAACCTCTTGGTTGGAAAATGGTATTCTGGAAGGAAATAATGAATCCCTTGGTGTATGCGTTCATGAAAAACTTAGGTTACCTATTATTTACAGAGAGATTTCTACGTTTTGAATCACAACATTTTCATCTTGTCTGTTTAAGATACCACCAAACATTTTTTTAAATACTATATTATTGAAAAGCATTTAAAATGTTTTTTTAAAAGAAATGAATGCTTTTATTCAACAAGGATGCAATTAAATTGATCAACAGTGACAGCAAAGATAGTAAAGTTTATAAAGTTACAAAAGATTTATATTCCAAATTAATGCTGTCCTTCTGAACTTTCTATTCATCAAAGAATTCTAAAAATGTACCACAGTTTCCACAAAAATATTAAGCAGCACAACTGTTTTCAACATTGATAATAATTTTATGTTTCTTAAGCAGCAAATCAGTATATTAAAATTTGCAATTACAATAATAAATTACATTTCTAAAAATATATATATATTTTTATTTTACATTATAATAACAGTATTTCAGTATTTCATAATATTACTATTTTGTACTGTATTTTTTTTCAAATAAATGCAGCCTAGGTAAGCATAAGAGACTTTTAGAAAAACATTTAAAAAATCTTAGTGACCCCAAACCTTAGAAAGGCAGTGTGTTATAAACTGTTAAGAAATGTAACAGCAACTGTTTTAAATGTTTGGTGGTGGTGAAACTGCTCATATTTTTCCCACATAATTATATACTAATGTTTACTTATGCAAAATAAAATATCTTTACATACAACAAATCTGATCTAAACAGCAGTGTTTACTCTCAGTTTTGAACCTCTGTCTACACAAGCTAGCAAAAAACAATTAAATTCTCATCATAATTTAATCACATATGAAGAGCCACCTAAGAATACCAAGGATTATAACTAGCATGTGACACTCTGCTCAGCATCTAAACAACTACCACCATCTGTCCCTTACCGACTAAACAGTTCTAGATGGACCACTGCAGGGGCAATCTTATCCACCACATCTGCTATGAAGTTAAATTTGTAGCGCATGCTGCTTGGATTTCGAGAGTCTGTCAGAGCAAAGAGAACAGACAAAAATTACACAAATTACATTAGAAAATATATTACCTGGGATGGAAACTTTGTCAGCTTAATAAAAAAAACATTCTCTTAAAAAATTGAGACCAAGCCAAAACATCTGAAAAACAAAACAAAAACGCTTGACAACCCAAGACTAAAATCTAAAATGCATTACAAATGTCACAATGTACCTCTTGTTTTGTCACACATCAACAATAGTAACGTGGGCACAAGCTGAAGTAAAGCAAACAGCCATGTGGAGCTCTTTTCTTCACCCTGCTACCTGATGGCACCAGTGGGAGAACTTGTCACAAAGTCTCTGCATAAATTGACGTTACATGCTTATCTCCAAGTCTGTGGCAGCTGACAGCAGCCTTGCTCCTCTGAGAGAAAGTCACGGCCCAGACATTACATGAACAGGTTTCCCTGGGGGTGAACCACAACAGGTAAACACACACACACAAAAAATTATAGTGGGAATTGCAAAATTTAAACCACGTTTAAAAACCTGTTTAAATAAATATAGACATAACTGTTTAAATCATCTCCTCTCTTACGTTTCTGTCAAAGAAACCTGTGCAGAATACAGCTGACACTTTATAAATGCAAATGTGTAGTGGAAGTGGATACAAAGCACAAGATGAAGGTTATGTAATCCACGTAACATGTTACCACTAGACGAAATTGATGTTCCCTGGACTATTTCTGCATACTGAGTCGACTTTCAGAACTGAATTGCTTGTGACACTGTTTTTTTCAGCCCGTTGGGGAACCCTGAATTAGGCAAGGCATAGCTGACAGAACATGCCACATGATTTTCATAGATTGATCATATATCCCAAGGCATATCTGTCATAACAAAATAAATGTGAACCTCTTGGCCAGAAGCCACAGAACATTTGTATGCATAAAAGCAGGGGGTTCACCTGAAACATAAACCTTACCTGAGAGAATATCTTTTCAAAATGAGTCTGTTTTTAATATATATATATATATATATTATATTATAATTTATATTTATTCCCCCCCCCCCCAAAAAAAAACTTTTTGAACATTTTTCAAACAATAGTTTAGAATTGCATAACATTTTATTACATTTTTTTAATAAATACATTAAATCATTTACTTTTGAAACCCCTTCTTACTTTATTTCAAAGTCATTTAAATTCAAATTTGCTCTTTTTCATACAATGAAAATGAAATGTAACTAAACCATGGCTGTCAAGCAAGAGATTCAATGTAAGGTTTTCTGTGAATAACTTAAATTTAAGATTCTTCCTTCACAGCTATCATATGACTTCAGAAGACTTTGAATATAATGCATGAGTCATATGCACTTTTATGAAGCTTGACAGCCTCTGGTCGCAATCCACTTTTACTGTATAGAAGGAGAACGGCTGAGAGGCTCTCCATGGAAGAATGAAAGTCATATGGGCTTGGATGACACGAGGGCGCGTCAATGATAGCAGAATTTTTATTTTTGGGTGAACAATCCATTGAAAAAAGTAGACTTATTTACTATATACCAACCTTTTCATTTACACAATTCCTTGAAGCATTAAATAGCTTCTTGTCTTCTCTGAAAGTAGAAGAAAATGCCACACTGTTCTCATCAGCTGGAATGATTCTGTTGTCGGTGGGATTGAGAACTCACACACATTGACAACGATCATCACTGCCTGCCCTGCACCACATTTCATTTATAGAAAATGGTTTCTCAGTGTACTAACAATGTAAGGGGAACATCTGACACAAACATTTGTCTGTCAAATCATATCTCAAAGCTGCGAGCATGAGAGAAGAACACAATATCTGATTACTTGCATTATTGTTACAAATTTAGAGGGTGGTGGAAATCACCCCGCAGTCATGACATGATGAAAATTAAGGCATTTAAAAATGTCAATAATCTCTGTAGCCTCATTCCAAGTTTTCAGTTTATTTATAAAATCAACATGATGATTTATAACATCAATATAATATAGATGTTTAAAAGTTGTTCCATGATTTGGCTCGTAACAACAAGTGTCAAAAAAAGAAAGAAAGAAAGAAAGAAAGAAAGAAAGAAGAGCTGACATTAGTCAACCACTGATTCTGCAATATGTAAAACAGCTGAATGTCAACACTGACATGTGCTGAAATGAATGCTTTTGAAGTTCCTTTGACATTGAAATAGAATTGAAATGCTGCACCTCTTTTACTGCAGAGGTTTGTGGCTGAAGCCATAAATCTATTATCACATAAATGCCTCTTCTTACTTTTTATGAGGGGATTTGGTTGAATTTTGCATGAAGCTGTAAAGTCAAGCTGTACTCACTCATATCTGATATATGCCCCTTGAATGACTTTTCACCTTCTCAGTATTGAAAAGTAACTACACACACACACACACACACACACACACACACACACACACACACACACACACACACACACACACACACACACACACACACACCTCTGACATTGGAATGCAATAAACAAACTTAAAATGAAACAAAATTAAGAAAATAATAAGAATTATTATTATTATCTTATTAGAAATAAAATCTAAACAAATTTGATTCACGCAGGGAATTCTGAATTTAATTTCCCCATAAATTCTAAGACGATTTGTAGTTTTAATTGTAAATAAGCCTAGCCTACATATTTTTAAAAATGTTTTACAGTAGAAGTAAGCGTTTTGTCAAGCTACATAAAAAAAAGATATACAATATTTTAGTTTTGTTAGTTTAGTTTCGACAAATATATTTATTTAGCCTATTTATTTTTTCCTAGATTTACAATAGCTTAATTTTGTTAAGTTTAGTTGCTGTGCTTTTTATTTATTTTTTATTTTTATTTAGGAGATTTCTTTTTTCTGTCATTCGTCAAATTATCTGCTACATTACTTTCAATTCAAATAGTTTGCGTCCGCTGCAAGTAACTTTGTGAGAGGAAAAACAACTACACAGTTTACACTGCCAAGTCTTATGAACATTTAAAAAAAATCCCCTCACCGCTCCCACAGGGGCCTCTCTGGATGAAAATGACAGCAGGTATGCCGCTCATCTTCGCCCGTCTGTTCTCAGCTTTCAGTCGACAGATACTGGGATAAGTTCTCCCATCGCTGCCGCACACTGGCTCATGGGAGTCGCAAACGCACGTGCCGCGCTCAGAGGTGCGATTTTCACAGGTCATCCCCTGACCGCAAAATCCATGTCCGGGCTCCCCACAATACTCCCCCTCTTCCGCAGCACACATCGTACAGCAGCCACAGCTGTCCTTCACCATTCCGAAGTAACAAAACTCGGGTGCAGATGAGCAGCGGGACAGGTCGCACACATCCGGGCACATTGTCTGTCTTTTCCGTAGATCACGCGCATGTAACTCAGAGGCCATGAGAACGCAAGCCAACAGTTTCCACATGATGAACAATAATCTTGAGAATCAATGTAAGTAGCCTACAGAAACTTCGCTTTGACAAAATCAACAGATGTCCTCTTGCTCAACTCCACAATGAAAATGTTCAAGTTTAAACTCAAGAATCGATGCATATTGCTTTAATATCATATAATGACGCTCAAGTTGCGGCTCGTTGTACCCCTACGCAGTACACAGTACGCACAACTCTTTATGAAGAGACAACATGCTGGAACGCAGGTTTTGTGTTTGGGTTCTTCAGGTAAGGAATTAAGGGAGGAGTTCAAAAGTGTACCTCTCTCTGTGCCTGTCATCCCAACAACTCATAGCACCACATGATAATATTGATAAATAGGCCTAGATATTATTATTAAGCAAAACTTCCCTTAGTTTATTTTTTATTAAATGTAATTATATATTATATATAGCCTGACGGGCCGAAGAGCGAACTCTGACCCAGGTAAGCAAGTTAGGAGATTCTGTGCTGTATCGTGAATAAGTCACGGGCCTCTCGCATGATATTGCTTTTATAAAACGGTTACCACATAATACAAATATTAAAGCAAAAAATATAAATGCAACTTTCATGGAGTAAAATCGCTCTTAAAAGCCTTCCTTCCGCTGGAAAAAATAGACCCTGACCGTGAACAGCAACAAGTTACATATTTTGCCTTTAGATGGCGGCAAATACTGTCCTTATGAGTGAGTCAGTCCGTGGAGAAGACTTTTATATTGAAAGGACTGAACTTAATGTCATAGCATAGCACAGGAATACACCCGTTAAAAGGACATAATTTCAAAATGATGTTTTTTTAAATAACGAATAACTATAGCCAGGACTATAAAGGAAGATGCTAGGCTATCTACTGTAAATGCATGTAACTCTATAGGCTACTCGATCTCTCACAATACTCTACGCTTCAATTAACAATGTCAATGAGATTGAGAACATAATGTTTACGTTGCTAAGAGTGTTGTGTAAGCGGTCATAACCGTGTTTCATCGTGGAATAAAACACAGCTATTGACCAATCAGAATCAAGGACTGGAATATGATGAACACAGTACACAGAAGCGCAGATGATGGAACAAAACACCAGTCACGAATTAGAAGTCTGACCGAGAATTTTTAAATGTCGAGGAGCTTACTGGTAAGTTTGTTACCCAGCCCTATTTGTTTAAACCGTGAGAGGCGTTACTGTCACCAACAATGACTCACCGCCCAGTGTACCCCCTCTTGAGAAGCCCCCAGAACAGTTATCGAAAGGGAATGTTTCAGTTACTGAGGACTCACCTAAGCTTACCTACTACATCCTACGTCATACGCGGGAACTCGACTCTCTCGTGAACGCGGGCGGACGGCCGTTACTGGAAGCTATGATGACAGTTCATACAGTTATAACAAGTATGTTGTTTTTTGTACAAAAACGCACTGCTTCGCTTCAGAAGGCCTTTAATAATCGACATGGAGCCGTTTGGATTACTTTTATGTTGGATGGATGTGCTGTTTTGGGCTTCAAAATTTCAGTTACTATCCACTCCCATTATAAAGCTTAGAAGAGCCAGGATATTTTTTAATAGGCCTAAGTTAGCTGCTATAACTCCAGTTGTGTTCGGCAGAAAGAAGAAACTACACCTGGGTGGTTTGAGGGGTGAGTAAGTTATATTATGGGAGTGAGTAAACATAATTTTTTTTTGGGTGAACTAACCCTTTAATTATATTATTATAAAAGTTGAAAACAGTTGTGCTACTTAGCTAATATTTTTGTGGACTGCTGCATTGAGCAGTCTCCTTTTTTTCAGAAGACAGCGAGCATCATCTTGTCTCTGTCATCACAAACAAGTTAATACTATTGCATGCATGCAAATGATTAATACAAATAGCTGTGCTTATTGCATCATTCAGTAACGTTACCTGTAAAGTTTTTTTCTTCTTGAACAACCTCTGGCAGTATTCCTGAAGAAAAGTTTGGCATGTTCACTTAACTCCCGCTGACATCTAAACAACTGCACAGTAAATGAGTGCAGAGATGTGTCCTACAGCAGCAACAAAATCCTGCCTCTGATCTTGTGTTTACAGCAGCATTTCACTTTGCCTCTCTCTTGCTCTGCCGGCAGGGTGTGTGAGTTGTGCTGACTCCAGATTTGATGTGGATGTTTTATACTTCAAAAGAACTTCACACATGAATACTGACAGTCTCCAGAGAAAACTCAGTAACCTGTCCATTAACACCTCATAGATACAGGTATGATCTTACACTGAAAATTTGATGTCACATAGCCTAAAAATGTTCTTCCTGGGGTAACATCTAAACTACCTGATTTTGTCATGAAAAATTATTTAAGGTATTCCAGCGAAAGGTTATGAGAGGTAGTAAAAATGGCAATTTTCCTTTTTTATAGTCTCTCTGCTATAAGCTGAAGCAAAGACCGTAACAATGTTATAGAAACTGAACAAATAACCATTTGTGTAACCAAACTATTTTATGTTTTGCAATGATTTTTTAAAAACGTCTTTCTTATGTGGCCTGAAATTAGACAAGTGCAGTGTTTCAGCTTGTAACATATGCCAGCTTGCATTAGTGATATTGAACATGACAGAATGACCTTTATAGCCTTTCCACTTTAATTGACTATTATAGTTTAATTGGCACATTTTTTAAAACATATAAGTCATAAATATTAATGGATTTACTTCAGACACGTTACTTAACCATAAATCTGTCAGCCTGTCTTTTTTTCCTCATTCTTCAACCTATTTCATTCTGTCTTGTACAACTCCACGGTATTTCAGATGGAATACTCATAATTCATAAGCCTGTTAGAAAGACTGCAAAGTTAGCCTAGGGTCAGTTTTCTTACTAGGATTGGGCCAGTTTTAGAAGTCACAAACTGACTGAAAGAAAGTTTTTTCTGGTTCTGATTTCTTCATGGCTTTGTAAGAATTAAAGTGCCTAGATGGCATGTGGACTGGATACTGTAAGTTAGCAGTGGTGTCTGTGTTGTTGGTGTGCTAAAGAACTTTAAAAAATATTAATAGTCAAAAATACACAGTTACATCAATAAAATAATGTAAAATAATCAGCCTTAGTTTGTTAGCTAGTCTTCCCAGCCTGGTCATACTGGTCTATTTTTAGAGGGGATTTTGAGGGAATCAGGCTGGGAGATGAGCTTAAAGTAGCCAGTCATCAAGATACGACTATTTCAGTGGGGGTAATCAGGATATTTTTTTTCACTGTATTGTTATTATTGATATTTTGTAGTGTTTTCCTATATCCTATAATAGAATTCTGAAAAAAAAAATGCATGAGAAGCATCAAAATCTTTGTTCAATACTTGGCTTTATTAATGCACTGTCAGACTTTGAGAGCAATAAACACCTTTAACAGCGTCACACAACACTCGTGTCTCTTTGTGTTGCCACTGCACCAATAGGGGGCAGTAGTGATCTATGCTCTCTTTTGAGATGAGCACAATAGTAGTAGAGAGACGCCCTGCGCAGAGTTTCATATCTGCATAGACCTACAGTATGTTAATTGCATGGACTGCTGCTCTGCTTTTGATTTTTCCTTGTTCTTTATCACCTCTGTTCAGTGGTCCTCAGAGAACCAACCTGATGCCTTAGGCGTCAACATGAACATACAGTTGACCCAATGCCTTTATTGCCATACTGGTCTCCTAAGGGTTTTCACATGAGACTGTAGACAACAAGACGGATATAGATATAATATTATTAGGTGGCTGTGGCTGTGGACAGTGGTGGAAAACAAGGAGAACACTTTCAAGCACTTTACATCAGCTGCCAAGAGAGACATGATGAGAAACAAGCTGAGTCATGTATTTTACTAACAGTGCTGATTCGATCTATCTGTCACACATTCTGATGCTTTTTTTTCTAAAGAGCACTGAGGTGCCTCCCAGATTATTTGGAAAATAGCATAATAGAATTTGGAGGGATCGGATTAAGTAACATGCACTTTTCAAGTGGATCTGAATGTTGTTTAAGTCTCATTTATTGGACTTGTAAGTTTGCGAAGATCATTGACCGTACGAGATCTCATTGCATGTTTGGTTGTCGTGGCTTAATTTATTCTTAATTTACTTTTTCCTAGGCTGTTAGCAACGGTGATCTGAAAATCCTCTTGAAAGGGTGTCCCAGTTTCCCTGTGCAATATCAATGGAACCTAAGAATTAGCCACAAAGGCCAGTCTTTGTAACCCCCCACACAAAAAACAAAACATCAGCCTCAGTGATTTAACCAAGGATGACATTCACCTTTAAGATAATGAATTAAAACTCTGCTTTATTTTAATTTTTTTAATACTTGGTAATGAAGTTCAGGTCTGTCTAATTGATTTGTTATTTCCTTTTGTACATGATGAATATGGATGAGGATGTAAGCAGGACTCAAGACTAAGGGTACAAGTTGTAACATATATGAGCCATCTGCAAGGGGGAAAACAAATCTGGCATGACAGAGTGTTGCTTTTTTTAAAGATTGCCAGCGTACATCCCTGTGTGTGTGTGATAGATTTGAAAGATATACATCTGTTGTCACACTCTGCTCTTTTTTTCAGTCCGACCCTTCAATACAGGGTTTTCCCAGACCTCTGGATAGGATCTGTCAAATGTGTTTAAAATTTGAAAAATGCCCATATCATATATCTCAACACAGTTAGTCTTATTGTTTAAATCTTGTTTTCTTGATTTACAGTGAGTACTATGTTTTACCATACCTAATATTGATCTAGCATACTGCAGTGTTGTAACAAGTTTCTCATAGTAGCCGCATAGTAGCGAATGCACAGAGTAGCATTATAACATAGCTTTCAACACACTCAAATGTATCTAATCTGTGACCCCAGATATATGACCTAAAGAAGCGTAAGAGGTCCTCTGCGGCATAAAAAAAGCTTCACTGCTCTCGAGCCACAGCGTCATCAAGCTGCGCCTTTGATTTGAATAAGCGACCTCTAGTGGCGAAAAAATTACATAGTGTGCCTTTAAATAGCCATAAAAACCTCAACAGTTAGAACAAGCTGTTTTTATTTTTCTGAGCAATGTGACGTCACATTGCGCTGGCCCTGCCCACGATTGCTGACGGACCTCGGAGTATAGAGAAAGAGCGTAACGCGTCATAATCTGAAGACCACGCCACCTGGGGGAAAAAAACAATCCAACCGTCTCCATTGACTTTGCATTGCGAGAGGCTGCCTCCTTGTCATTTCTTGCTTCTAACAAAAGGCAGAAAAATGCCTAAAAGCTGCTGTGTGACGAGGTTGTACAACAAACAAGCTAAGAAACACAGAAATACATTTTTATAAGCTGTCGACCCCCAAAAAAACGAGCGTTTAAGGACATGCTGGAACAAATGGGTAAATTGTGGGATCCTGACACTCACTAAAAATACAGTTGTGCAGTAAGTTAAACATTTGGTCCCTGTTGAGTCAAATATCCAAATGTCAGTTTTATATATTATATTTCTGTAAAATAAGCTATTCTGTGTTGCCGATTACGTTCTCCTCCAGCGGGTGTGTACGTTAGTTCTCAGAGTAATGAGACACGTTACGCTCTGTCTCAACTGTCTGTATCCACTTTTTATGTCCTTAAACACTCGTTTTTTGGGGTCGACAGCTAATAAAAACTTATTTCTTATTTAACTTATCTACACATTGTCACACAGCAGCTTTTAGGAATTTTTCTGTCTTTAGTTAGAAGCAAGAAATGACAAGGAGGCAGCCTCTCGCAATGTAAGGTCAATGGAGACGGTTGGATTGTTTGCCCCCCCCGTGTGGGCGTGGCCTAAATACGCTCTGTCTCTATTAGCATAGTTTCTGCCCTGAGCGAGTTGTACACTTTCTGCAATTGTCTCAACGCTGTAGTAGCGATAAGAATGTATCGTAAGCATTGAAGTGTTTTGTTGTTGGATGTAAGAGTGAACATAGCAGTCTCCATTTACTCCTGACATCAGAGCCGCTGAAGACGCAGTGGATTAGTCCTGTTTGTGAAGGGAATGCTCACCCCAACATACCTAAATTTTTTTGTCTGCGCGAATCATTTTACACCCGACTGCTTTGTGAATGAGGGTCAATACAAAGCAGGTTTTGCCAAAAAGTTGTTACTCAAGGTCAAGGATGGATCAGTAACCAACTGTTTGTGATCAATCTTATAGTCTCCGGGGTGACGTTACTTGTTACGGCAGTAATGAAAGGAAGAGCACACACTTTATTACAGGTCATCTGAGTTGTTCAGTAAATTATAATAATAAATATTACTAACAATAATACATTTTTTTTAAATAATAAAAATCAAATAAAGTAAAATAATATCACCCCAGTGCAATGTTAGTGTGTTCAAGCATGTATAATTGGCCAGCGTGACAGGTATGTGTGGACAGCTGGGCTCTGGCTCCTGTTAAATAAAGATATGTCCAGCCAACTCTCATTTGAAACAAATCATCGGCCATAGTGGGCTGAGGGGGGCGTTTGTGGGTCATCTCCTTTCGTCCACAATATTCTCATAAAGACTCTTTTCATTGATGAATTTCTTCAGCTTCCAACACATTCATAATTCAGCTCTAACAATTCTGACCTTGTAAAGTACTTTGTGGTTCACCTTCCTTGGAGTGATGAAACAAGACAACAATAGACCTAGATCAGGAAGTGTATCATACTAATGGATGTGCACACTCGCAGGAATTATATTTGGTTTCAGCGCCGCTGTGCTAATATGCGAACGGTGACAGTCAGTCGCACACATTCATGAATCAGGACTGATTGCTGGCATGTCAGTGGAAACAGAGGTGGGGGGAGCAAAGATGACACTTTCATATAGCGCTGACAGATGGGAAGTGATTTGGAGTTGGTGGCTCAGTCAGGATAGGTTAATTAGACTGATAAGCAAAATGTGTTTGGTTTGGCACGGTGACTCGTTTAGTTTAATACAACCATCTTGCAGTTATCCTATGTCTTTCTCTGTGCTTTGGAATATTTGTTGATTTGTTTTTTCTCTGAATTTCTTATGGCATTAAATCAACGCGTGGGCCTACTGAATCGGACCATCCAGGCAAGGAATTTGTGATTTTTTATAGGCAGAATGTGGATTCTTATTGAGGGCTGTTTCTTAAACTTCTGGCACTTTTATGGGGTTGATTAAAATTAACAGATATTTTACCCAGACGTTGTCTTTAAAATATGAAAATCTTTTATTAAAATATGAATTATTACGTGTTTAAAGCTGTGATCAATGAGTGAAACAATCATAAACCATTTTAATATACATTAACAGTCAAAAGTTATTAAAGTCGGTAATATTTTTTTTATAAATATAATTTTTCTGTAACAATATAAATTTTCTTTACTGTCAATTTAATTAGTTAGAGCCATTAGTAAGGACTATCGCTGTCATTTTCTTCTTTACCTGTAATTGCATATTGATGTCATTTTTATTCTACAGTGATTAAAACATTAATTGGATGTAGATGGCTTTAGTGACTCATGTCAGAGTGATTGTTTTTTAAATAAGATGTGTCTATGATGTTGCACTAAAATAGGATAGTGCACAAAATACTAGTTATTGTCTGGTCTATTTAGGCTTCAATTTTTCATGAAGAGAAGGGTGCAAACGTCCAAAGTAAGATCTCGCTCTCTGGTATGCCATAGATGAATGGATAAAAACTTGAAGAGGAATTTTTCTGACTGTGGTTTTGCTTTGAACATTTTGAATTTTGGTCCACAGGGATTTAAAAAGGCATTTAAACTAGCTGCATGTTTTTGCCCTTTTGTGCATATTCACCTCTGATGTGCTGAACATCTGATATTTTCTGATATTACAGATATAAAAGAGTGAAGAGCAGTAAGGAAAAGAACAAAAAATAATGTAAAAGGTTTTATTTTTTATATGTTGTGTAAATCATAGAGTTTTACATGTTCTTTGGGTTCTCAGGGCATCTTTTGAAGCTTCTAACCAAATGCAAGATGTTACAATTGCTGTTGGAAAAGTTATTCTTGGATGTGCTTAGAAAAGTTGCTCTTGTCAGTGTTGTTCAGTTCAAAGATAAAACTGATGGCCACAGTGGCATCATGTTTAACAACAACAACAACAAAAAACTATTTGACCAAAGAACCCCTGGCCTTTATTCTAACTTTAATCAAAGATTCAATCAGAAATTCCACACTGTACAAGAGCGTTAGAGGCAGTCCAAAAAAAAAAGTTGAACCACAGATTGACCTTGCAACAAAAAAGAAACTAAATTGCTATAAACGAAACATGCTGTGCAGGCAAACAAGCTCTCAAAAATCACACACGTAAGAGATCTGTGAATCAGAGTGGACAGAAATGTCTCCAATTCAGTTGGGGAGATTGATTGACAACTATATGCAATTCAAACAAGATTATTTTTAGTGTACTTTAGTGTATTTTTTCCCCCAGGTAATTGCTTTCTTTACGTTTTGTGAAATATCAGATTTTAATAATCTTGTAGGTATCCTTATGTCACACCTGTTCTTTATTTCTAAGGATGATCAATTTGATATTAACTCAACAGTATAAAAATTCAGTTACAATTATTTGCAAATCAAATTCTCTCTTTTGTTTAATAAAAATATATATTTTCATGTAATAAGTTGCGTGTAATGAGTTTCTTTAGCATGCACCAATCCAATATAATTCACATCTGTGTATGTTTAAAATATTTTTTAACAAAAATATATGTCAGGCACATAATGATTTTAGTAATGCCATCCTCCGATAAAGACTGAAGTCCTGTTTTTTTATTGCATCCAGATGTTTCCAAGAAT